>JACWRQ010000065.1:0-65740 GCA_014849955.1 Cryphonectria carpinicola | reverse complement strand
AAAAAGAAGAAGAAAAAAAAAAAAGAAAGGGAAGGAAGAGGGAAGGGAAGAAAAAAAAAAAAGGGGAGAAAAAAAAAAAAAAAAGAGGGGGGGGGGGGGGGGGAACCTAGCTACGATACTTTGTCTATTGGGTGCTACCCCAAGCTTATTACTTGTCTTAAGGGCCAGAAGACGCAAAAGAGAAGGCGTGGACTTAAAAAGTTTATCGTGGTATGTGTGCGCATGCTCTTTTCCCACGCCGATCGGTCGACCTTTGACTTTAAAACTATGAGTATGGACAGGTGGTCCTCTTTGCTCTTGTACGTGATATCTGTGAAGATTGTCGCATCCAGCTGGCAGTTCCAGTGATGTAGATCAGGTATCTCATGAGGATGGTTGAGATCGGTGAGGGGGGCAGCAGAACACTTACAGCCGCTTCACTTGGAGATGCGAAGGGGCGTGATCCTGCGAGGTGTTAGGATATGACTTGAGCTCTCCCTTCTCCTCATGGTCCTTGCGCGTGCCCATAGCGTTGAGTCTGGAGAGAAAACCACTCTGGGGGGCCAGGATGAATAACCATCATCAGATCAAGAGGATATATCATCAAGCATATGACTTCAAGTGTGCAGTGAAGAGGCCACTGTTTCCGAGCAGGTTTTTACCACACCTTACAGTCTCACATCGAGTTCCAAGGGGATGGCCACCGCCCTGCCCTTAAAGAAAAGCCCATGGCGAACTAGGCTGAAAAGGATCTATAATAAGAGTTCAACTCGGTGACAAGTCGCAGAGCCAAAGCCAACGTTGAACCAAACCTCCGTTGCAAAGCTGACAAGTCATTGGGCAATTTAAAGTTCACGCACGGGAACATGGTTCCTGAGATGGCCGGGTTCGGGTGAACTGGAACATCCATGAATATGTTGGTTCGCAGAGGCCTGGATGGATGAATCGAAAGCCATGCCTGGTGAGGATTGGTAAAGATGATTGACGACGATGGATGGTGACACACAATAGAGCGCCAGCCCTCGCATAAGCACAGGAAGTCAGTCCCAGTCAGCCACGGGCCGTTAGTAAACCTGAAATTTTAACCCCCCCCCCCCCCCCCCCCCCCCCAATCTTTTCTTACCCCTTCCCCTTCTCTCTATCGTACCACATGCCATGACGCTGCTGCCAGAGATGAACAAGACAGAGCAAGCCACTAGAAGATCATTACACAAAAAGAAAAAAGGAGGGAAAAAAAAAAAAGAAAAAGTAAAGTATACCGGATGCATCACCATCAAATTTGATCAAGCACCACGAAGATAGACAAAGAAATGGTATGGTATCATAAACAAAAGGGAAAAAAATCATGAGGCCTTGACAGAAGAGGTCCCAAACTCTGCAATGACCTCGTCTAGGAACGAATCCCACTTCTTGGCCCACGCGGCGTGAATGTCCTCATATTCCTTCTTGGACAGGCACGCGTGCTCCAGGCTCCACTCGATGAGCTGCTTCCAGCCGTACAGCGTCATGTTCGACTTGCCGATCATGGCCTGGTAAAAGTCATGAGATAAAGTAGAGCTAATGATGGTGATGGGCACATTAGTATCGGGAAGATCGAGTATGTGGGCCGGGAAGAAGGCCGGGAAGGTCTGGGTGAGGTGAAAGGCAGCTTACTTGAAGAGTGTCCCGTTGTCGCTGTTGACCGTACAGTGCACGTTGTTGGCGAGCAGGGCGTACATGGCATGCCCGTTGGCCCGCGGCGTCAAGCCCAGCACCTCGTTTGATATCGGGCACAGCTCGAGACAGATGTTGTCCTGCTTCATCCGCTCCATGATATAGGGGTGCCTGGCGAGGGCGAACCCATGGCCTATACGCTTGGACTTGAGGAGCAGCGCGTCCAGGAGGTTATCTTCGGTCTCCGAGCCTGTCTCCAGCGTCTCGCCGCAATGGAAGAGGAAAGGGATCTCGACCTTTGCCTCACTGCAGTCATTTTGGAACTGGAGGAATTCCGGGATGAAGAAGTTGAGGGGCTTGCCCTTGCCTTCCTCGCCAACCAGATCGAATCCTGTGGGAGAGAGGAGGAGAGTTTAGTCAATGGTCCAGAGAAAAACTGGGGCACACACAGGGGGGGGGGGAGAGAAAGAGAGGAATCATCTGTTTGGGGGTTTCGCACTCACCAGCAATCCACTGCGGCCACCTCTTCTTGAACTCCAAGCACTGATTTAGCCCATTTGCGACCTTTTCCTTGGGATAGGACCTCGGGCAGCAGTAGATGATCTTGAGCCCGCCAAAGTACGCGCCTGACCTGCCCTTGGCCTCGGCCTGGAACTTCTCATACTCGTCGATAATCATCTTCATGATCCCAATGTTGTCAATCTTTCTCGACCCGTCGTCCTTCCACACCTGGTTGGTATCCATGAAATTAGGGCGGATCTCGGCGTACTGGATGTTGTCCGCCACAAAGTCCTCTAGGCACTTGCGCGTGTAGGTGCGGTATGCCGTCTCGTAATTGAACAGGCCCTTCATCATCTGTGTGCGCGTGTTGAACTCGTCCCAGGCGCCCGAGACCGTCTGCAGCATGTTATGCGCCTCCTCCTCGCGGAAGACCAGCTTCTCCTGCAGCCACGTCATGGCGTCCTTGTCCCTGCGGTGGCTGGGGAACTCCCTCAGGAAATCCTTGAATTTTTGTGCGCCCTGGCGGTCCTTGTAGCCGGCGTCGAACAGACTGCCCGTGCTGGACGCCTGCGCCATGATGGAGAACTGGATCTTGGCGCGCTTGTAGTTGTGGTAGTTCTGGGCCTCGAGCAGCGGCAGGTCGCTGGTGATGTACATGTGCTCCATCTTGCTGGCGATGTCCAGCAGTACGCCGGGCTGCAGGCACGCGTTGAAGTGGATGTGCAGGTGTGCGCCCTTGGGCAGCTTCCTGGCGACCTGCAGGACCTTGGACCTGTCGATCAGGGCCTTGTTGGACAGGAAATGATCCCCGGCGAATCTCTGGTGCTGCTGTCCGTTGAAACCCTGCCGTGTCCGCTCGACGGCAAAAATATTCTCGTCGTCATCCCGCCTCAGGTTCCGGATAATCTCATCCACCTCCTTCTCCTTGGGTGAGGCCGCGCTGGCGAACCTGTGCTCGAACCCTAGAGCCCCCTCGCGCTTCTGCAGCTCCTCACGCAGCTTCTGGTAATCAGCCACCGTGACCACGCCAGCGGCAGTACTGTTGCTGTTGCTGTTGCTGGTGGTTTTGGTGGTGGTGGTGGTGGTGGTGGCAGCCCCCACTTTGGCGTCGATGATCTCGTCCAGCGCAGCCACGGTGACCCACTGGCGGGAGGAGTCGTCGTCGGTCTTAGATTTTGTGAGCCAGCTCATCTTGCTGTGCCGAGAGTCAGTGACGGCGCCGGAAGGGTGCTGGCGAGGAGGGGTCGTATTGACAGGTTTGGAAAGATGACGGAGGCGAGGCCCCTGTGTGTATCCCTTCTCGAGAGCTTCGGGCCCATCGTCCTTTATAGAGCTGCAGGACGCTCCCATGAAGGCCAAGCTGGATCCTTTTCTCCCCCCCCCATAAAAATTGTGGCAAGTCAGGAGTCAGGGTCGTGAGTGGTCTCTTTGTTGCGCAGCGGGCGGGTGGAGGCCAAAGTAGCGACGAAGATAGACAATGGGGCGGCCTGTTTTCTTTCTCTTTTTTTCTTTCTTGAGGGGCAGGCCGTTCTAACGGGCCGCCTGCTGCTGAGGATCTGCTCTCACGAAGGCTGTTCAGAGGATCAGGGCGTTCGACTAGTAGAGGCGATGCAGGTTGCGATGTTGGAAAGCGGGCCTTGGGAGGGCCTGTCACTTTGTGTCCAAGCCACTGTTCATAGGCTCTCGAACAAGGTTCCTTCCTTGGCCGCGTGCGATGCTCGATTTAGCCAGTTCGAACAGCCAGAATCTTGGAAAGGAAATAAGTGGCCCGTCTTCGCGACGGTACGTTATGCTCAGGGTTTGCTCACTCGGTACGCGGATCACGTTTGAGGTGGATGATCTAGCGGTGGCGGCGGCGGACGGGTGGCTCGGTCAAGAGTGCATGTGAGATCCAGCGATTGAATATGTGTTGGTAAGTAGCTATTAGACAAGAATATGAGGTCCCAGAGAAGAGAGGGGGGGGGAAGAGGTGGTGGGCTGCGCAGATAATTAAGATGCGCACTAAAAAGTATGGAGGATTCCCACGCGGTAGGATGATGGTTGGGTGCATGGCGTAGGGTGGGGTTGTCACCCAGGTCAGGTACGATACGCCTGTTGTAACCCATAGCACTATAGTGGCCATACGCCATAGCACAGGGCCACAGGGGCGGCTGGGGGTCCAGTGGCCTATGGCGGGCCTGGCTGTACCTGTGCCTGGCCGGGCCCCTCCCCCAAGAGTTCTGTCTCCACATACTACGGATGCCGCCCAACTGCACGCTCTTTTTTGGAATCCTACCCAGCCATGCCAACTACAGCCAGGAGCACCAAGTTTTGACTCTTCTATGCCTTGAGCACGTGCGCAGGCTGCCTCAATCATCTCATGAGAGCACGACAAGTTCCCCCCCCCCCCCTCTGTTACAACCTCAGTGATCCGCGAATAGTGGCATCTTGAAACAAAGAACTGGGTCGGGTCGGGTCGGGTTTGAGGCCATCAAAACACGCACACCACGCATGCGCCCGCCGCCCCCCCCCCCCCTCAATCACACTTCCATTCATAGATAACGCACGCCATCATGGAGGCCCACGACCTTGAGTTTTGTCCAAAAAGCTCCACGGCCGAACCCCAGGGGATCATCCAAAGGAACCCGGGTCCCACCACCAACCGCTGGCGCCGACCTGCTGCTGCTGGTTGGGCGTCAGGATTCTCTCCCCCGGAACCGCCAAGATCGATCTCTCCCTCCCTCTCTCTCTCTCTTTTTTCTGATCAGGCAGCTCAGTTCCAGCTATGAATACTCGCTCACCGCCGCCCCAGTCAAAACTCGCCGAACAATTCTATAATCGGCCTCTCCGTCCATAGAGTCACACACACAATAATTCGTTCTTCTTGTTTTGGTATCCTGATCTATCAGCGGGGACACCGGACCACCCGGGTCTTTTTTTGTTCCCCCACCTCTTACTTACCAAGCTGGGATCATCACCCTGTTGCAGTCGCTTATAGAGGCATGCATTTGTGGATCGTATCACCATGCATGCTGCATGCCGGTCCAAGATCGCATACGTTATCCCTCCAGGGCTGATGGTACTCACTCCCTACTAGGGCAGCTACCCCGTCCTTTTTATACCTATAGCCTGCCAACCAGCGCTTATAAGCATACATTATCCATTCGAATGTCACCCTTGACTCCTCCACAGATCACGTTTTTTTCGACTTTCTGCAAATCCGTCACAGGATGACCCGAGCTCTTTTTCTCTTTCCCTTTTCCCTTTTTCCAAACAATCATTCTGCATCTGCCGCCAGGCTGGCCCCATATCACACACACACAAAAGCCGTGAACCTTGTGAAGACCCCAACCCGACTTACCGTCGTAATATCCAAGGAAACTGGGCGCTTGCACAGAGACAACCCCGGTGTAAAGACGTCCACCTCCACTCCACTGGGTTTCTCAATCTCATCCAAACGTCACTTTTCCTGGCCTCCTATAGCCTCTCCTGCGGACCTCTCCAGAACCACTCTTCCAGCCTGCCTTCAACATCGACTATATACCACATGATCCCAGTCAGGCACTGTAGATGGCCATCCTTTTTGGTGCCCTCGTGGTTCTAGGCTTGGATCAGACCCGAACAGTCGAGCTGGGTAAATATCGAGACCAGGCACACAGGTATATATATATAAAACTGCCGTGAGCGATAAAGTGGTTCACGAGAGGACAATACCACTCCCCTCGCCGTAGGATTAGAAGCTCCCAAGACTTGTCATCTACTTTTACGGTCAAGCATTTCAGGAATCCAATCATTCATCTCGACAATCAACCCTAGCCTCTTCTCGGTGCTCATGGTCATTTACCTCTTGGAGGGATCTCCGAGCCAAGAGAGCCCGGGCGATCCAATACAGAGAAGACCCTCCAGCATCATAAAGCTGTGCTGAAGACGTTTGTCAGGTAGGTGCGCCCAGGAACTTCATGGCGTCTAGGGGATAAAAGACAGATACGTTGTGGGAGTCCCGGGTCATATGTCTTTCACAAACTGCCTCGCCTTGCAAACAATGACTTACACAGCCAAAACCTACAAGTTAAAATAAAATAAAAGACCAAATCTACAAGAGGCCTCATCTTAATAACCCCAAAGACCACAGCAAACAAACTCATACCGCCCAAAACCCTAGCCCAAGCCGAAGGGAAAAGAAAAAGAAAATCAGAGGAGAAAAGAAAGAAAAAAAACCGAAGACGGCGGATAGTATAAGCACATCGTCCCCCCTACCCTACCCTCCCTTTCCTACAACCAAATCGCCCCCGCTTTGACCTACAGGAGAGAGAGGTAAACTATCAGGATGAAGAAACCAAGCCCTGAACGTCCTTGTTTACTACTTATATATATAACCCAGACGTCCACAACCGCTCGAGGGTAGGCACTGAGTAATTGTACCACCATGATGACCCCAGTCGGTATACGACTTGAGTAGAGTGTGAGAGAGAGAGAGATATTGCAAGGCAAACTATATGCATACGAGAATTGTGTCTACAATAGTGCATATCACCGCCCAAGAAGCTCGAGTATAATAAGCGACACACGGTTTGAGCTCTTATAGTGAGCGATAATTGAACCTCTTGCCTTGTCACCAAAGTAAAACAATATTTACTGCCGGTTGTGCAGTACTGTACAGTACTGTGCATAGTCACACAACAGAACTTTGCTCAAAATTCGGCCCATGTGGAAGAGGGGGTCAACTACAAGAGGTATATTGTAAAAATCAATGTTGCCCTTTTTGCTCTTTCAAGACGATTAGTCAATCGATTACCAGAATCCCGCCGCGGAATCGAATATCTACCCACACACACACACACACACACACACACAAGACAGAGGTGGAGATACGCAATAGTGACAGGCTGAGAATGTAAAGTACCACGAACAACGTACAATGATGTTGATTAGGGACTCGTGACCAAAAGTCCTTGATCATTGCACGCCCGGGTAGCAGCACACCCCTCCCGCGACGCATCAGACGATAATTCAAGCCTCCTCCTCAATGGGCATCTCCTCCTCCTCCTCGTATTCCTCCTCGTCAACGCCAGCATCCTGGTACTGCTGGTACTCCGAGACGAGATCGTTCATGTTGGACTCAGCCTCAGTGAACTCCATCTCGTCCATACCCTCCCCAGTATACCAATGCAAGAAAGCCTTGCGACGGAACATGGCGGTGAACTGCTCGCCGACACGCTTGAAGAGCTCCTGGATGGCGGTGGAGTTGCCGACAAAGGTGGAGGACATCTTGAGGCCCTTGGGGGGGATGGAGCAGAGGGCGGTCTGGACGTTGTTGGGGATCCACTCGACGAAGTAGGACGAGTTCTTGCTCTGGACGTTGCGCATCTGGTCCTCGACCTCCTTCATGGAGACCTTGCCACGGCTGGTGGGGGAAGAGAAGCAGGTTAGCAAACAAGCCAGAGACGAGTTCATCGAGACTTGCGAGGAGGCAAGGGAGGAAGGGAAGGGAAAAAAAAAACACTTACAAGATGGCAGAGCACGTCAGGTAGCGACCGTTGCGGAAGTCAGAGGCAGCCATCATGTTCTTGGGGTCGAACATCTGCTGGGTCAACTCGGGAACGGTGAGGGCGCGGAAGGAGTAGGCGCCACGGCTGGTCAGGGGAGCGAAGCCGACCATGAAGAAGTGAAGACGGGGGAAAGGAACCATGTTGACAGCCAGCTTGCGCAGGTCAGAGTTCAGCTGACCGGGGAAGCGCAGGGAGACGGTGACGCCGGACATGACGGCCGACACGAGGTAGTTGAGATCGCCGTAGGATGGGTTGGACAACTTGAGGGTACGCATGCAGATGTCGTACAGAGCCTCGTTGTCAATGCAGAAGGTCTCGTCCGAGTTCTCGACGAGCTGGTGGACGGAGAGTGTGGCGTTGTAGGGCTCGACGACGGTGTCGGAGACCTTGGGGGAGGGCACGACGGAGAAGGTGGCCATCATGCGGTCGGGGAACTCCTCACGGATCTTGGAGATGAGCAGAGTACCCATACCAGCACCAGTACCACCACCCAGGGAGTGGGTGATCTGGAAACCCTGGAGGCAGTCGCAGCCCTCGGCCTCGCGGCGGACGACATCCAGAACCTGGTCGACCAGCTCAGCACCCTCGGTGTAGTGACCCTTGGCCCAGTTGTTGCCGGCACCGGACTGGCCAAAGACGAAGTTGTCGGGACGGAACAGCTGCCCAAAGGGGCCGGCGCGGACGGCATCCATGGTACCGGGCTCGAGATCGACGAGGACGGCGCGGGGAACATACTTGTTGGCGGAAGCCTGGACAAAAAGCGCGTCAGAAAGAGGGAAATTGGCCTATGCCAGAAGTCGGGAGACGTGGTAGGGGGGAGGGTTGAGATGGATGCTTGAGCCTGGTCACCCGATGGATGATAAGGACATACCTCGTTGAAGTAGACGTTCATGCGCTCGAGCTGGAGCTCGGAGGTGCCATTGTAGCTGTGTGGTTGGTCAGCAAGGAGAGCTCAAGGCGCGTCTGTCTCGTCTGGGCAGAGCCGGTGTAAGGTACGGTACATACACGCCACTGCTGTCGAGGCCGTGCTCGCCGGAGATGGTTTGCCTGCGGTCGAGGTCAGCATCCAAGTCTGCCGCACGATGTCAATATCATCGTATCGTGGTCGGAAATACACACCAGAAGGCGGCACCAATTTGGTTACCCTGCGAAACGTGTCAGTTTGATTTTTCCCCCTTCCCTCCAGGCAGCAGAAGATAGCCCCCCGCCCACGGTGGGCAGACAGCTGGGTTGAAAGAGGGGTACACGACTTACGCATTGGCCGGTCTGGAGGTGAACCTGTATGCAGAGAAAACAATCACGTTAGCCATCTAGACGCGTCTTTCTAATATTGATACTCGGTTCTGGGTTCGAGGTTATCGAGGCCCAGAGGTGTGAGGACAGGTCGCGATAGTGGGGTCGAAACTCAGGGGCAGGGCAGGGCGATGCGGAAAAAAAAAAAGGCGAGGAGAGGGAGAGAGGTGAGCCCAACAACGCCCAGCATCAACCGACGCGTCTCCTCAGGTCCCTCCTCCTTGGGGGCAGGATTTTTGGGAGAGAGGAGGATCGCCGTGGAGGGTCAAACTTACAATCTCACGCATATTGGCGATGGTCTGGTGTCGAGAGGAGAGGAATGAAGAGGCAAGACGATATCAGAGAGACAGGACGCGAAACGACAGCAAGGTTGCTGGTATGTGGTTGGGATGGGTTGGGGATGGGCGGGAATTGGGAGCGAGGGCAAAAGACAGGAGCTGCGGGCCAGAGGGGATAAGCGTGAAAGGGTTGTTTTGGTTTGTGGTCGCCCAGCAAGAAAGTAGCGCTACCACAGTACTACCACCAGCACGGTTATGGTTGGTTAGTGAAGGCGGCGGGCGGAGAGAAGGGGGGGGGGGCTCAAATCAGGGGTGGTGTAGCCTAGGTTGGGTTTGGGTTGGGTTGCTGCGTGGACTCTGGTTTGTTGATTTTTGATTTGAGAGGAAAGGGCCGTGCAGCTGCAGCCAATCAACCAGTGGTTCTGCCTTGGCTAGTGGCCAAGGAAAAGTGGGTCGAGATTAGAGCCCGCCCGCCTGCTCCCCCCCCTCTCCCCCCTGGCCCTCTGCTCTCTGCCCTGCTTGTGCTTCTTTGCTCTCACCGCTCACTATCAGCGGTCTGTCAAAGTCGCTACACCATCCCTGCTGACTCAGCTGCTTTTCTCTACGATCCGATATTGCGCCCTGTGGTGAAGATCCGGCCTAAGCCCCAGACTCTCAAGCCAGAATTTCTCGACCTATCGAAATGATGATCGCCTTGTATCCCAACATTGGCCGCACTTCATGTTTCCCAAACCGCATCCCTTTCTTCATACTTTCTGCCTATAGTCGCTGCCCTAGAGCACTTCTAGCACTGATTTGCTTGTCGTCTCTGTCTTTTTCTTCCTCTCTTTTCACTTTCTATTTTTTTTTTTAAATCTCTGCCTCGCTCTCACTTTTACTTCTGTATTCCTTTCTCCTAATATTCTGCATCCAAGTGTAATGGACATTGCAGTGCTCCGGGGATAACCACATACTTCAAAGGTTTATGCGAACAAGAGCGGTGCTACGGCTTGGAATAAGATTGGTCTATCATTGGACAGGGTGTTGCGGTCCCGCAGTGCGATTATTTGCGATTCTCTCCTAATTTGGTCAAGCCTGTAATTCTGACCTTGGGTTATGTAAGCATGGATTCCGTATTAGTGTTGAATAGCCTTCGGTGTTGGATAGCTTTCTTGTCTACTTTTTGATATTCTAATATTGCATTTTAATACTTAGTACAAGAAATAGCCCAGTTGGTCTAATGGTATAATTCCTGGGTGGTTGGCCGCAGCACGTGGAGATGGAGGCTCGAGTCCTTTACTAGGGTTACTTCTTTTGTTTTTTCCCCCTTTTAATTTTATTTCTTATAAACAATTTGTTTTACAACATATAGATTATTATTTTGCATATATATAAAGCAATATCACGATAATAAAGGGAAGAAGAAAAGTTATTTTGATAGCTGGTAGTCTTATGGTTTTATAGAAGCTGGTTCTCGCAATGTACAAAAATTAAGGGGGCCTGGCCTGTGCGTCGCTGACATCTGGCCGACGGAATGTTGGTCGGCCTATGTAAAAGCCCGTAATTTTGTGACCTCGCATCGAAGGATCGTCTGCGCAGCGGAGGAATATTATAATTTGACCTGGTAGAACGGTTAAAGCCTAGCTACCAGATTGGGGCTTCGTAGCGTTTTTGATACCTGTACAGGTAGCCTGTGATATCCAGAAAGGCCCACCTAGCGCTGCGATCTGAACACTTGCCAGCGTCCCCTCCTTAGCTGCCCTGCCCTGCCCTACGCGTGCCCGGCGAGAGGACAGTACAGTATAGGCTAATGTCTGGAGAGAGAAAAAGAGAGATAAACATGGTAATAAATCTTTATATGAGGTATCATACCACGTGAGAAACCAAAGGAGAAAAATGCAATCTCATGAACCCCCCAGACGCCCCAATCTCTCCTCACCTGGTCTTCTATTCTGGCGAAATTACACACACTATCCAATCTTCCGGAAGGTGAACGAACCTTCTCCAAATGAACGCCCTCGAGATAAATAAAAATAAAAATAATGAAAATGAAAATGAAATGAGTGCCGACGGCTTGCATCTGCACAAATCCACCCCATCTCCTCCCTACTACGACGAAGCGAATGGCCGTAGCGCTACATGACCCTGAGGCCAATCCTGCCGCCACCGTTCTCTGGAAGGCATAACACCTACCTGTCTGCCCCTGCATCGTCTCGTCTCAATTGTGGCTGTCAGGGAGATTTTTCAGCTTTTGTTGACGGCAAGACACCTTGTTTTTTTTTTTTTTGATGCCTCGAGGGACTTTTGGTGGGACGGACTTTGTGCGCCACGAGCTGGCTGGCTGGCTTCTTCATACACAATGTGTCTATTATTGGGTAGTCGAGTCGAAATGGACGTCCTGATCCATGATAATTACTGATCAATCGAGCATATCACATCGTCAAGGAGGAACCAGAGAAATGAGATTGTGTAGTCATAGAAGTCTATTCCCTCGCATGCGTGCATGCAGTACGATGGAGAGAGCGGGTCTCGGGAAGGCATCAAGAACACCCCCGCCCTGCACAGACAGATCCATAAAGACTACCAACACTGATTGATGAAAACAAGATTCCATACAAAAGCCATGTTAGCTCCGTAATGCATACACTGGCCAAATGCTGCTTGCTTGCTTTGCCTCTTCCCCCCCCCCCCCCCTCTCCCCCTCATTCCTGGGTCCCATGGCTGAGACTGGCCGGTATCCTAAGGGACCAGTCCATCCATCTCACAGTGTCCCATTACCCTCGCGGGTTTTGCTATCCGTGCGTGTTTCTGCCGGCTTTCCGTCCGTCCCTTCTGGTGACAACCTGGTATATTTAAAAAAGCCTCCTCCCTTTGGACAAGTAAAAAATGTGTGTTGCCCCCTCCTTCGACCTGCTGATGTATTACCCTGCCTGTTCTGGCTAGCCGCGAGATCAAGGTAGATCTTCTGCCGTGATGTTAAAGAAGACCTCCTTCTTCCATGGGGCCAGGCTGTTACACCCTTTTTTTCTTTTTCTTGTTTTTGAGAATCCCTGTTGTGCTATGCAAATGAACCGTGGATGAAGGAGGAAAAAAAAAAAAAAAAAGGGGGGGGGGAAGGTACACCGAGGGCTCGCAAGTCAGGGAAGGAGCCCTAGGACAGAATATAGAAATGGCAGGCTTCTTTCTTATAGAAGCTGAATCAAATAGTCTGATAGGTGGGTTTTTGGTAGAGCTAAGGCATAGCTAAAACATGCGATGACAGAGGATGAGAAAGAAAAAGGACAGGGGGAAAAAGAAAGAGAGAAAAAAAGGGTTACCAAAAAGAATTAAAAGAGGGACAAAAAAGGGAGGGGAAAATTGGTAGCTTCTCTTGATTTGAGCGTGTCATCCCTAGTGCAGGGGCCATGCTCCTTTTAGATATTTACACCTTCTTGATTGCTTCAAATTGAACCCAGTGCCCTGGTCCTTCGCTATTCCTGCCGTATATCACAACTTTTGTAAAACTCGCACATCTCCCGTTGCCCATGGTATTGCAAAGAGAATTCAAAAAAGTACGCTGCCCAGAAGCCAGGGCCGCCGTAAACGCACTACATTCATTATGGCTGCTCAAGGTTCGCTAATCCCGGCATCTCCGAAACTGCTGTGGAATCTCGGGAGCGGCCTCCAAAACTGGGGTCATGGTTCACAATGATCGTCTCTGGCAAACGACGGAAGAGACCAGCTCTACGCATGATGCAGCAAACATGGTTTACAAAGTCATAGATGAACGATTGGTTTGAAAGGGGGGGGGGGGTTGTGTGTTTTGAAGATGAAGAAAACCAAGTACCGAGAAGATCCTCGTTTTGTGCCCGCAGCTGGTGCTATTCTCACGAACATGGCATCGACGCGACCTACCGATGTTTCCCTTGCATATCCTGAGCAGCAGTGGAATTCGACTGGCCACAAGGGTGGTCATTTTGTTATTATTCTTTTCATTTATCCTTTGCGAGGCATAGCTACACGCCAGGACAAGAAGATAAAAGTACAATAAGTAAAATACAAACTATGATGGTCTCGCTATTTTGGACAGTGACCGTATTCTAGATTTTGACAGCCGCGTCTTAAAGGTAGAGGTAGAGATGGAGATGTGACATGTGGTTTATTCGACGTCTTTTATTTCCTTTCTTCATCATGCGACGGCTTCCCAGGCACCAGTGACCTCGACAACCACGTTGGCAATGGTACCAGCCATCCACAGCGCAATCAACGTCAGGCCGATCTTCCTAGTCATCATCCAGTTGTTGCTGGGCACGATAATGAGCAGCGTTAGGAGCGTGACCAGCACCGTTATGGCAGAGATAAATAGCGTGCCCGTGATGTCGATGTGGTAGTGTCCATAGTGGATGGGCTCGTCCGGGTTCTGCTCATGCTTGCGGTTGGCTTTCTTTATGGTCATGTAGGTTCCACCGAGACCGATTCCGAGAAGGATGTTCAGCATCGGTCCCCCAAAGCAGGCAGACCTAAACGGATTCTATTAGCACCGGACAAACAAATACACACGCAAAAAAAAAAACCAAAAAACCCGGGGGATGGGAAGAGGGATCAAACATACAAGGCCATGACTGGATAGCCGAGTCGCGCCACCGTGATATCAGCCACCAGGTCACCCACTGAATTGCCCACAGCGAACACCGTCAGACCGAGGATTGCCTCAGACATACCGAGGATGACCCCGACAGCCTTCAGGACCCCGACGACCTCTTCTGCGATTGTTGAGATCCAGGCAACACTGATGATGAAGCCAAGAAAACAAAAAAGGAAGTGATACTTTGGCTTCTTATCGGCAGACGTGGTAAGCAGGAGGATGGCGAGCAGCACAAGAGAGCCAACGAGGCAACCCAGGACCATCCTGACCAGGACCTTCACTGGTTGATCCATATACTTGGACCATACGATGGAAGCCGTGAAAAGGGGGCCAGTAAAGATCTGGACCACTACGAGCCACCTTTTCCACGAGCTAGGCTCATCCTCCACTGTCGGTTCAGAGCCGGGCCCGGTCTCTGATAATGGCTGCGCGACGTAATTCCCAGGGGCGGGGTTGGTCTGATCCGGGAACGGGAACCTCTCGCCAGGTAAGGCCTCAGGCGTGTTCAATGCGCTCAGCCTGCGGCGCGAAGCACTCGACGACCTAGAGTGTGCACGTCTCCGGTATTCTTGCCACTCGGTCTCGGGAATCAATTGGGCCTGGCTCTCACTGGCAATCGCAGCAGCATGAATGCCCAATGGGCTCCCTGCACGATCCGGTTGATAGCCATCCTCGCTCTCAGACTCGTCATCGTCAGGAGCGTCGGTCTCAACAACAGGTAGAGTAACAACGAGTAGAAAGACGCTGGGCAGTGAGAAGATGCTGAAGACTTTATCCCAGATATTCTTCTCTTTCCAGCCCTGTAAGGTTGGCAGAAGAGTTCGCCACAGGACATGCGGCGGGGGTAAAGCATTGTACGGCCACCAACTAATGGGCTTAGGAGCGTCGGGTGGATCGAGTCCCGGGATGTAGTCGTACTCCTGAGCCCTCGGCGATGGCAATAGTAATTGTGACTGCCCGGGTGAAAGCTGTCCGCCTCCAGTCGGGGATTCTTGCAGGCCAGGAAAAGGGGATAGGGAGGGCGAGGAGGCCTGGCTCGGCTGTATCAAGGGGCTTGGTATCTGGAGTGAGAGGGCGGGTGTAGAGCTTTCTGTTGGTTCTGCGATAAGCTCAGGAGACAGGATGGGCCGTGGATGCGGACCTGGAGGAGCAAGGTGGCCGTCCTTTGTGGTGGACGCAACGGAGATCGTTCTCTCTCGATTCCCAATCGTTCGTCGAGCCACTGATATAGGGCGTTCACCTTGGCGAGGCGTCGCTTCCGTCGGTCTCTTGTCCTCGCGTCCTTGTATCACGCCGCCAACTTCCTGGTGAGCTGTATTATCTCCTGACTGCTGCGGTGAAGGGAGCACAGGGTCTTCAGCACTCCCGCGGGTGAGGTGGCGAGGAACATCGCCTAGTGACAATGCCCTATCCCTAGAGATAGACTCCGGGTCCGGTTGGTTCAGAGCAGTCGGATCATCTCTGTAAGGCACCATATGGCCCAGATCTGTGCTCGACCTGGCTAGGGCCCTCCCCATGTTGTGGTCAGAAAAGCCTCGTTGCAACGGAGCCATACGCATGTTCCGTGATCTCGCCAACGAAGATATGACCGATCTGAACTCGAGAGCTCCGACCAGGCTCGGCCGGATCGGGGCCACAGTGCTGTGGGTTCTCCTCCCGCGAGGACGGTTGACACGCATGCTGCTCGTCATCTCGGAAGCAACCTGCCGCTTCTTGTCCTCATCGTCATCCTCAGGGAGCGATGCATCAATATGAATCCTAGGACCGGATTCCAGAGCGCTGATATCAGGTATGCGCTCGGGTCGTCCGCTTTGACCCACCGCCCCGTCTTCGTCTTCTTCATCCACGGTATCGTGGTACGGCTCGATGTCATCACCCACGTGGGTCGAAACCACGGAAAAGTGGCTCCGGGATGCTGCTTGCTTGTTGCGCCTCTTGCGCCTCCTCGCCGAGAACCAATGCCACAAGACGACGAAGCAGACGTAGAAGACGTAGAAGCCAATCATCAAACCGCATTCCCACAAATGCATCTTCCCATCCACGAGGAAAAGCATAGTGAAGCTCACGGCCACGATGAAGAAGACAATGTCTCTCACAAAGGTCTTTCTGCTGACCTTGAACTCGCGAACGAGGGCCATGGAGCCGGCGACAACGGCAGTGATAAACCCAGCTGCCCCAATCAGCTCGCCGATGGCCATGCCCCCGCTGTTGGAGCCCATGGCTGCAAAAGTGCTGAAGACGTCTGGAGACCCATTTCCCAGGGCGAGGAAGGTCACTCCAGCCAAGCTCTCAGGCATCCCGAGAACACTGGCGATAGTGCTCAGGTTGACGCTGAAGAAGTCGCTGGCAGCAATCCCAATCGTTGAGAAGAGCAGGCCCAGCCAGAGCGCCAACAGCGCAAAGGCGAACGGCTTCACCTGGGGGAGGACGCAAAAATAGAAGCCAAGATATGACAGCAATCCTGGCTCATCGCCAGCACAGTATTCCCGCACAAAACGACACTGATCCTCGGCGTGGTGGACATCGTCACAGACGACGTCGGCAGCTCTCGTAGTCAAGATGGTCCGCGGCGAGCGTGACGGTGGTTGCTGTTGAGGGCTCCGCAGGAACAGAGCATAGGTAGCGAACAGGGTCATGAAGAAGACCGTCACGTATAGAGGTCTCGAGCTGAAGCGTGGCCGTCCATTCCTGATTCTAGCCATGCTGGTAAAGAATCCTGATGCTCCAGGTACATGATGAACTTGTCGCCAGAGGCCCGAAGGGGGAGCCGGATTGAGAACCACGGACAGGACGCCGAGGGTGGGAAAAAGAAAGAAAAAAGATATGGTTGAGCAACAGGTGATGCTGCGGCAGCCACCTTGTTGGATACTTAGGGACGGGAGAAGGATATAGGAAGGGGTTCGATGGTCTTCGACGACGGCGCGCAGAGGAAAGACGACAGATGATGTGACAAAGAACAGGGTAATGGACGGGGTTGCCAAGCACTGAAATCACCTCAGGATGGAAGACGATGAATCCGGGCTAGATTCATGTTATGTACAAACCAATCACCCCCGTCGATAACTCTTTAAGTTTTCAATATATAAAATAAGAATTGGACGACCTTTTGTGAACCCCCAAATGCTCACTGCACGCTGTCAGTCAAGTTTCGGCATCTGCAGCTTATCGTCTAATAGTGACGTTCAGAGGCAGCCAAGCATAGGTCTCAGGCCTCGTCATCCTATTTGATCACCCGAGGATCTTGTCTGGAGGTGGGGGGCAGGTGGGCAGGTGCACCCAACGGAGGGGTTAAGTGGTCCGTGCATCGCGACCGCCAAGCCTGCGAGTCTGAGCACCAATCAGCTTCGCCCGGGAGCTCTGACTAAGCCATATATGCCAGCGGACGCGTTTCTAGGACAACAACCACTCAAATCTCGAGCCTTGGGGTGTTGATGCTTGTCTGAAGCTGAGCTGCAGGCGTCGATGGGTTGATTCAATCTGCGACCCACCGAAGCCATAGCTCCTCTCCTACATCGACCATCACGACAAGCTCCGCGATCATGCCTCGCGTCGCTCAGATTCCGCGCGCCAACAGCAGCGCACCAAGTCGCTCTGGGAGCAGAGTTACCTCTGGTTCCATGACCAACTCGCCCTTCAAATCCCCAGTCAAGTAAGTTCGTGTCAACACAACTGATGGAGGAGCCAACACGATAGACCCCCCGCGCCAGAGGCTCCTTTGTAATACTCACCAACCGTTGCCTAGGATCCCTCTCAACGACGATGCCGAGGAGAAAGCAAGAAGATTACATTCGCGTCAGGCCCTTCAGGAGGCCCATGTCAACAAACTCAAGGCCGCCGCCTCCACGCCCCTGCGCAAGGCTAGTGTCAACCTGAACGACCTCGAGAATGATTCACCCGCCTCCCCTCCTCAGCGACAGAAGACGCCGCGCCCTCGCGCAAGGACGCTTGTCGGTGACGATGAAGACGTCGTGGTTTCCGGCACCGCCGTCACGCCTATGAAGCGCGTTCCGATCTTGGCCAACTTCGAGGAATGGATGAAGATGGCGACAGATAACAAGATCAATGCGACCAACTCATGGAACTTCGCTTTGATCGACTACTTCCATGACATGTCACTGCTGAAGGAGGGCGATGGTGTCAACTTCCAGAAGGCCAGCTGCACACTGGATGGCTGTGTAAAGATCTACACCAGCCGAGTTGACAGTGTTGCCACCGAGACCGGCAAACTGCTGAGCGGCTTAGCTGACAGCCGGGATAGCAAGAAGAAGAGGGGTGAGGGCGAAGACGGCGAGGGTGAGGATAGCGAGGAAGAGGTCGACGAGGACGGCAATGTCCGGAAGAAGCCCAAGCGCAAGGTAAGCTCAAGATATGTTCCAAGGAAAAAAAAGGCTGATCAAGTCAGAGGCTGACCAGCCATTATTGCAGGCCCAGCGATCATCCGAGGCCACTCTAGCGCCTTCATTTGCATCACTACAGCTCAAGAAGTTCGAACTGGAATTCGCCGTGGATCCTCTCTTCAAGAAAGCATCAGCAGACTTTGATGAGGGCGGCGCCAAAGGCCTCTTGCTCAACCACTTGATGATCGACTCCAAGGGAAGGATTGTCTTCGACAGTAGCGATGATTCTGTAGACCCCTCCGAGGCCAAGAAGAAGCGCAAGAGAGGCGATGGCGAGGAAGGGGAGGTGGATGAAGACGATCAGTCCGACGCCGAGAGTGAGGCCTCGACCGTCCAGCCCCCGCAGGAAGTTGAGGAGGAAGAGGACGTGGAGATCGACCTTGCCACACTTGGTGCCCGATTCTTCCCTGATCCGTCTCGACTGGATGCCCTGGACGTATGTCCTTCGCTCAAGACCTTTGACCTCGGCGACCCGTCTGGGTCTCTCGACATCCCCTTCCTACGAGCGCCCGAGGATTGGCGGCAGGAGCAGGAGAAGGAGGCTGCAGAGCGTGCTCTTGGCCAGAAATCGGGCATGGAGATTGACGACGATAATCTTCTTGGCTTTGATGACGGTGAAGGCCTTGGTGACTTCTCCCTAGGAGGTGATGTGGCCTTCGGCGAAGGTGGTGAGGCTTGGGCCAAGGAAGCAGCGCTGGATCCCCAGATGCGTGTCTTCGATGCCGGTCTGGGGGAGGACGGTGCCGAGGGTGAGGGCGATGACATGATGGACACCTCCGGAAACGATGACTTCAACGTCTCCATGATGCATGCCCAAAAGCCTGATAGGATGCACGAGGACGTCTTGGCATACTTCGACCAGGCGCTGCAGAAGAATTGGAGCAATGCCGAGCACTGGCGGATAAAAAAGATCAAAGACATCAACAAGCCAGCACAAACCAAGCAGCGCAAGGAGAAGGAGCCATTTGAGATCGACTTTGCATCTCCCATGACTACCGCTCTCGGCGAGGCTCTGTACACTCAGGCGGCCTCGAACAATGCCATCTCACTGCAAAAGAAGGACTGGAAATCCAAGACCCGGAACCTGCTCCCCGACGACAAACACTTCAACTCAAAACAACTGTTGAGCCTCTTCCTCAAGCCCAAGGCCCGCATGAGCCGCCGAAGGGGATTGGGCAAGCGCGGAGTGTTTGGTAACGCAGACACCCGCCAGAATGTGCCAGAGGGAGAGATGAACGAGGCATTCTGGGCCGCCCAGAAGGCGCCTATGCAGAGCATTGAGGGCAACGATGATGACGCTGCTCTCCCTCAAGGCGACTACGATGCCAACTTCTTCCAGGACGACGGCTTGCCCTTTGCCGGCGACCTTGATGACGATGATGATGAGTTTGCCGATGCTCGTGAGCACTTCTCCCCGGGTGCGGACGCAGGAGCCATGGAGACAATTGGTGCTACGGGCGCTTTCAACGGTCTCACGGTTACCAACCCTGCAGACCTGGCGTTCGGTACTATGCTGGTCACCCAGAACAGGCGGGTGCGGCCCGAGTATGTGAACTACGCCCGCGTGGCCAAGAAGGTAGATATCAGGAAGCTCAAGGAGTCGATATGGCAAGGCATGGACATGGAGAAGCTGGATTCGGTAAGTCCGGTACCCTCACGAGCACCTGGAGTAGAGTCTGATGTATTCTCGCAGGTTCCACCGCCGCCACCACCACCTGTGCCGGAAAACAGCAATAACGAGCCCCCTGCTCCGTCGGAGAATGACCCTACGCTCAAGTTTACCAATATCGTGAACGACCTGCAGAAGGTCTACCCTAAACCCGTCATGGACGACATCTCGACCAGCTTCTGCTTCATATGTGTGTTGCACTTGGCCAACGAGAAGGGTCTTCTTATCGAGAATACGGAGCAGCTCACGGACTTGACCATCCGCAAGGACTGGACAGCCGAGGTCACTGAGGGAGACGCATGATCGCACCATCGATTGTAGTTTACCTATGCGACACAAGAGAGAGCGCGTTATGGAAAAAAAAAAATTGATGCAGTGACAGTGAGTTGACGATGCACATGGGGGGATTGGGGTACAGCAGCGAGAGACGTGGGTTATCACTATTTCTGCATGGAGAGATGGTTCTTGCACATGTCTCAGGGCCCGAAGGTCTAGTTTTCTGTTTTCTGTTGGGATATGGTTTAAGGAGTTCATGCGGGGGCCCAATGAGTACCCATCCATCCTGAGCATGAATTTTACGCCTAAGAAGAAACTTTACAGCTATTGAGACGTTCGTTTGTTCCATGGTGAACTCGTGCACACACACAAGACAGGAACCGTAAGGACCTCACAGTACAAAGGGATGTGCAGCAGACGGGGGAATAATGCTGCATTGGAGAGAATGATGCTGGTTCATGATGCACGATGGCTTTCTAGCCAGGACGGTGGTCATGGAGTATCATTTTGTGAATGAGAGAGAAATCCGACAAATGGCGCTGGCGTGTTTGGAACAATTACAAAACCTCATGGCTCTCCCCTCCCGCCCCCCCCCCCGCAAAGGGCGGCTCTATGATGGCAGCCCCTCAGGACAGCTATCTACCACTAACCACCTAGGTACTCTACCTCGAAACAAACTACGAATCTGACGTGCCGGCTGAAGTTGTGCTATGTATGTACTATACTATGTGACAGTTATGTAGCACTCTGGGCGGCCCCGGGTCCCTCCCTGCCCGGTCAGAGGAGAAAGGGGAGGGAGGGAGGAAGGGTAAAAAGACTGCAACCCCATCCAGTCCAATTTTCAGGGATATACACACTTACACAACATGAGGGATCGAGATTCATCAGGACCCCCCCTTCCCCAGAGAGGGTGGAAAACCCAGTAAGTAAAAATAAAATAAAAATGTCTTTGATCTCTATTCGATTTGAGAGAGGCTGATAATGTGGGTCCTGTTCTCCCTCCCTCCCCCGTGACATCACCTCCTATCTACTATAGCAGTACATGGCGCAATATAAAGTTGTTTATGCCGGTATACAGTACATGTATATATATATATATATGTGTGTGTGTGTGTGTGTAGTGTATGGAATAGAGGAACCGGCAGCGCGGAGACCATGCACATATCGAGTTTAGATCGAGATGGTCGGGCGGTCGACAGGGCGCTTCTGTTTGAGTGTGTATTACGGGATGCAGACACAAACCCCCCCCCCCCCAAAAATCGCGACTTTGAGGCCTTTCAGGAAGGTCTGTGGATCTAATCTATAGATTAACAAAATCCATACTTTCTCATCCACCTCATCCTCCTCCACCCGTCGGGAGGATTTTCTCCTACTTGTGTGTTGAGTTCTGGCCATTCTCAGCCGTGCTGCCAGCCTTATTATGCTCGCCGTCAGGGCGTTCTTGCCCGTTCCCATTTGCGACCGATTGCGTATCGGCTGCTATGCTCTCGAACGAGGCCAAGAGCTGGTCCAGCTTGCTCTCCAGGTTTGTCAAGTTTACCTCAAGCGCCGTGGCAGCTTGTTCACCCCTAGAGAGAATAATATCCGTGTTAGTTGGCTGATCTTGTAGGCCTGTCTAGACTGTTTTCACACAAAGTCCTGGCTGAGACTGGACCAATGTGAATGAACGACAACATGGTAAGGAGTGATGACAACTACAAAGATGCGGAAAGGTTCAAAAGTCAAGCTGGTAACAAAGAAGGGGGGGGGCGGGATTAGAAAGAAAAGAGGAAGAAAAGCTGCCAAGGCATCAAGCCAAAAGGTATCGCACTGTTTGCACCTGTAGTAACTGTATTCGTGTCTCAGAGAAGCGTACAGTACTTTGCACCATACAACGAGCTTGTGTGTAAAACAGCGGCGTATGAAACAGCGCTGGACAATTTCCAGGCGCGCCTCTCTCTCTCGGAAGGGCCCAGACCATGTCATGCAGGAAGGATGCTGAGGACCAGAGCAGCAACTGCAACCCCGGACGCAAGTTTCCGCCCTCTTGGGATGGTACAGCAGAAACCCATGAAAAATTCCATGTCTGTCTGGATCGGATTCGCCAGAAATACGATCCAAGAGGGAGCCGTAATGGGCCGCCCAGCCGGGGGGGTGGGTGGTGTGGCTGATGGTCTAGACCACCACCTCGCCTGCCTGGAGGGAGGGTGGCAATTCGTCCCGCGCACGTCCTGTCTGGTCACGAGGCACTGGCCTGATAAGTGAGCCAGACGCATTGCATCCAACCTCTTAGCATTCCAGACCTGCTGATGCGGGTGCTGCACCCGAGATGTTGCATTAATAGACACGAGGGGGGGGGGGGGAGAAACTCTAGAACATCGTAGCCCGATCATAAAAGGGTGCAAAGCAAGGGGTGTTTGCTGCGTCTGCAGCCTGGCGCGCCACTTGGGGCGAGACCGAGCGAAGCTGTCGGAGCAATTGGGCCGTGTGCCATGGGATGGGGAAGGGATTGTGTGAGAGAGGTTTATTGACCGACTTCACCATGGAGAGCAAACAGCGGGTTTTGGGAAAATTGGGCCTCCTGGCTTACCGAGCAAGGTCTCTGAAGGCCTAGAACGTTGTGTCAGTACATACTGTGTGCACATGGGTTGCTGATATCAATCAATCAAATGCAGGTCTCCCGGATGAGTGTGACAGGACCGTTTCTTCGTTCTTTCTTCTTCCCCTCTTTCAGGACAACAAGGGGGAAAAGATGAAATAGGCAGATCATTCGTTGATCAGAGGGGTATTCCGAGGCCACCGGAGATTCCCCAAAGCAACCAATATCCATAAAACGGGGACAGTGTGGGGAGAGGGGGCCCTGAGGCAAGTGGTTGTTGCGTCGAGGAGGAGGACGAGGAGGAGGTTGCCGTAATGACCCTGCCGTAACGACCCTCATCGTGTGGCTGATAGGACCAGCAACGGAGGGGGACATGACACCAGCCGGCACGACAAAGCACGAAATACGTGGGCCTGGTCTAAAACAAAAGAGAAAGGGGAGAGAAGAAAAAAGAGAATAAGGTGGGCATAAGAAGGGGGGGGGGGTTGCTGACCTGTGCAAGTTCTTGCTCAGTTCTCGGTGCTCTGGGATTCGTCATCTGTGTCTGAGGGCCGGAGATTTCTGCGTCCCCAGCCTCTCTTTGGGGCTGCGAGGACGGGGCTGACAATCCACCATTGCTATTGTCGTGTGGCTGGGCAGATGGAGACATGAGAAGAATTTGCGGTTTGGGGAGGGCCCAAACGAAGAGAGGGTAATGCAGCAAGAGTAAAGACTTTTTTTTTTTGTTCCGAGGTCCAAAAGCACAGATCGAACCCCTGATGCTGCTGCTGCTCTTTGACAAGTCGCTGGCGAACGAGTGATGCCAGGAAAAGGGGGGGTCCAAGAAGGGATGGGGCTCGAAGCTCAGGGTTCCAGCGTCTGGGAAAAGCTCCCCAGGGAATTGAGTTGGGTCTTGGACGGCCCGTCTGATGAAAGGTGTCAAAAAGGGGGCCAATGCGCTGGTGAAGGGCGACCTGGCAGTTCTGCATGGACGATTTGCTGGACGGGCTCAGGGCCAATCGATAACTCGTGTGTAGTGTGCTGCTAGCACTGGAAAAGTTTCCAAAGAAGTAGTTATGGTATGGTCAAGTCCTCTCTGTAACAGCAGCGATGCGACGTCTACTCCTACTTACTATACGCAGCACTAGGGGAAAGAGCTGGAGAAGGTCCTTTTCCTTTCTTCGTCGGCTCGCCCATCTGGAGGGTTCTCTTTAGGTTTAGCGGGGCCAGCCAAAGGCTACGCTCTAGTGCAGGTTAGTTTCGAAATTTGTCTGCCGGCAACCGCAGGCTGTCTGATTGGTCCTGCCCCAGTTATTAGGCGGAAACATCGAGATCTAGAATCTGCCATTTCCATGATGTCCTTTTCCCATCCCATGGGATTTTGTTTAAGGTTGAAATAATGGGTGGCACACATTGCAGATTTCTCATAAAATGATATCAAACGTTGACACTGCAGGACACACCAGAGGGACCGGGCTGGCTGCGGCTGCTGCGGCTGCTGCGGCTGCTACGAAGCACAATATTTGACTACTGGTACAGTATGGTGGTGGACTAATGCCGGAGATTGTTCCGGGGAAGGAGGGCGGCAATAAATAGATTAAGGAAAAATTTAGTCCTTCACGTCGAGATCGAGATGATGTTTATTTGCTGTGGCAAAAGAAGGAGGCAGTTTGTTCCGTCATTCTCTTTGGGTGCTGTTGTACTAACCGCAGTAGATGATGAAACTCGGGTTGAATGGTGGCGCTGGTGCTGGTCAGATCCCGGCCGTCTGGTATAGAATTTTCCGCTATGGGGGTTTTCAAGCTGCCCACGCGTACCATGGCAATCTTGCACATTCCCAAACACTCCGCATGCGCAGGTCTACCCGAATCTGGGCTTAGACCAGAGAAGATCGACTTGACCATTCAAGCCTGGATGGTCTGTGGGTAGTATCGCTGTACGAGGATGTAGATATTGTATCATTTGTGCGCATCGATTACCTTAGGCTCATCGTGATCTCGACGGAGGCGAGATGTGAGAAGTACTTGTACACAAGTACCACATACATACATACCGTCCGCTGAGCCGTGTAAGCTCCGCTGAGCCGGGGCTGTTTATCGTGGCACATTTTAGGAAGCAGGAGGAGCTTTATCCCTGTCGCCCGTATACCGCATATCCCGATGTATCGTGTCAACGTCGATCTTATACCTCGTCACCACCGGAGTTAACTTCTTGAAAGAGGGTCACTTACCCGCTCAGGACGTATACCCTGAGCTGGGAGTACTAGTATCCTCCGGAGCATTGCAGGTCTAGGGAGCCCTTGGCGAGGTCTAGAAGGCAGCAGGCACGTTTTTTCTTCTCTCTTTCTTTCTTTCCCCTGCGGATGGTGACGACGTATGCTGATAGCTCCATGTGTCTGCTGTAGTCGACAAGGAGCATGGTAGATCCCGTATGGAAAAAGATCGACGCGGGCTGTTCCGTCTTGCTCGTCTGCTCGAGCTCGTGCTCCATCTGCGTGACAAAAGACCGAGAGCATGAGGAATCCTTTAGTGTGTGGTGCAGTAGAGCACAGCCGAATCTAACGTGTAGGGATGGACGTTGCGCCCAATCGATCGTGTGGCCTAGTGGTCAGTATTTTCCATACTACTACATAGTATAGTATGGCATATATGTAGTATAATAGATAGGTCGTGGGCACTACGATGCGTGCAAGTGGTCCGCGGGCATAGTAATGGATTACTACGTGTTATGAAGTGCGAGGGAGGACGACGACGCAGCACCAAAAAATATCAAACCCCCCCACCGCGGAGATGGTACCGGAAGACACATGTACTTGCAGCAGAAGCTGGGATAGCCGCATTACCTCAGCATCTGAAATCATCCCGCTTTTGGGGTTTGCGCTAGAAACCCAAAAATGAAGCCTAGCCTGAAGAGGTCAGAGGCCGCCCTGCATGTCAGGAGACATGTGGGCTGGGGCCCACTGCCATATCGTCGATCGTCCTGCCAACCCTCGATTCGAGCGCAATTCCTCCGCTGGGCATCGACAGACGTACACACAATCGGGACAAGGAATCGGCAGCAATCGACAATCGTCCCTCCAGCCAATCACCGAGCCGTGCCGTGCCGTACTGTGCCATGGCCACTGGTCGCCAGCTTTACTGAAAGAAAGAAGAAAAAAACGACGCGAGGAAGACAATAGTACAGCATCTGTTTGGTCCGGGAAAAGGGATGAAAAGAAGAAGGGGGGGGGAGGAGAAAAACATCAGTGGCCAACCTGGAGAAAGAGAGAGAGAGAGAGAGAGAGAGAGAGAGAGAGAGAGAAGGAAGGAGAGAGGGGAACAGAAAAGGAAATAGAGATACCTCATGCAGGCTTATTCAGGAAGCAAGTGCGACCCAGGATTGACAGGCGGATCGAACCCAAATTCGGCCTCTAGAGAGAAAGACGAAAAAGTTCGCCCAAGCCGTCATCTTCCCATCGAAGATGACCAATGATTCCTTGGCCTGGGCCTGCCGCGGGCGAAAGCCCATCCCTCCCTGACGACAAAGCTTGCACGCGGTCTACGGCATTGTTCAGAATTCCCATCCAGATCGTACGTTCCTTGTGCGGCGGCCGCCATGCCCTCCCAGGGCGGATCGAGATCTGGCACACAGGAAAGGGGGAAAAAAGTATCCTTATCTTCCACTTTGCCATGGCCCAAAGGTCACTGACAGGTATCTGCGACGTCACACAGCCCGTTCTGACCCCCCCCTCCCCGGGGAACAAGTATACCGTCATCCTTCAACGTTTATGAATGGAGCTTGTTTGCATCGAGATCTCTGGCCCAGGCCCATTGTTACGGGGCATCTCTCTCGTCGAGGTAGCCCCCTCTCAGAACGACGAACCTGCCCGGGTGGCATTTGGCTGTCGCTCCACATACTTCTTCTAATACCAAGATGTGCCAGCCTGCTGAACACTCAGGCTGAATGTGGGTCACTGGCGGTCCTGACGGGTTCAGCAGTCACTCGCAAGCGTTTGCCCAGGTACGTGAATGAGTTATTCTGAATGATGTCGATGGCTGCAGACCCACGATCGGCTCTGACTCGACAGCTTCCGACAGCCCGTTCGTTCATTGGTCCAGCGAGGAATATCATTCCGGGGTTCTTCTGGTGGCTCAGAAAGCCTGGTTTTTTTCGTTCCCCCCCCCCCCCTTTTTCCCCTTCCTCCTCCACTTGTCGGTTCTCGAACAAGAGGGCGCATCCAGCCCAGAGCGACAGAGACCTTGGGTCAGTACGGCTAGCTCCCCCAGCGCAAATGCTCACATGTACTCCCCGTCTAGGCCAAGCGCGGGCAATGGGGTCTTAGTATCTTTTACCTGGCGATACATCTGATCCCATTTTTTCGTGTCTGGGATCGCGATGGCCCACCCCTTCTCAGCGCCCACAGCTTTTTTTCCCTTGCAACTCCCGGGGGCCTTGGTTAGGTCCGGCTGGGGTCTGGACTGGCACGACTGGCAGGCTTGCTTGGCATTACCAGGTGGATGTTGTTGGTGCCGTCCCAAGCAACTGCTTGAGACCGACGACGGGGGCTGCTGCTGCCCACGACATCGTCTTTCCTGCGCCACATAGCGCACCCCGTTTTCAACCCTCATGCCGGGATCTGCTTGCTGCGGGTACATAGTACGGGGACAGTACAGAGACAGATACACCCACACCCACACCTCAGCACTCATGGTTGTCCTTGGCCTGCGCCAGCCTGCCCTTAGCTTCAAGGTTTCTCTCTATTCGAGTCCACAAAGCGCGGCTGTCAGACCCACGTTCATCGACGGCCATCTTCCAGACCTTCAGAAGGTACCTGGCATCCTGTACCTGACTCTTGACTCTTTCCACCTCCACAGTATTCTACTGGCTAAGGGGGGAGAGAAGGGGGGGGGGGTGGACGATTTTCTATTCCCCTGTGAGACGAGACATAATTTCTCAACCCTGCATCGCCTTCTTTGCTCTTGATCTACTTTTACTCTACCTCATCGCTTACCTTGGTCCACCACCTCCTTCTCACCCTTCGTCAGTACGTCCAAGTATCCACCTTCGATTGTTTCTCTCCCCCCTCCCACGTTAAGACCCCGTCGTTGAGCTTGACTGTATGGTATGTCCCAGGCCGATCCTCGTCAGTCTACTACGTATGGCAAGTTGCGAGACCCCGCCACCACCATATCTCGTGGCATGCCTGCACGTTTTGTGTGTGTTACTGCCTGTCATCGAGATTCTCACTGGCTCATCCACTCCCGTTGGAAACTGTTATCATATACAAACCCCCAGTTCAACAGACCTCCTCTGCCTGGCACACACACACACAAGGCCCTGAACCTCTTTCCTCCCCTACAGACTGGCATTTCTTTCGACATCCTTCTCACATGCTCGCTCTCAAGTGTAACCGCCCTTGGCAGCTGATGATATTTCGCTCCGGATAGAAGATAACCTACTCGACTGTACATCCAACCAATCCCTCCCCCTGACCGCACAGCCGCCGCGAGGCAAACGTTTCCCGAAACAGGCCACACATGTAAACGGAGCCGCATAATTCCCGCGACCGACCACGGTGACCGAGTCCTTGCCCAGGCACTGACACAACAAAGTCGACAATTCAGACCTGGCAGGCGCACCAACGACGAGACTCGAGAATTTGGGAGGCTTTGGCAGCTCAGTACGTCGCAGTGGTTGGCGAACAACGCCTACAGGAGGGTCCTATTGCTTGTGGTCTCGCCGCCGCCGCCGCCGCCGCCGCGTCGTCCCAACCCTCGCCCCGACGAATAATCATCTCAACGCGTCACCGAGTTCCGAATTCCACTAGGATCGAACAACCAGTTGTCATTTAGGATTGGGGGCAGCCTTGAAGCTGTTCACGGCAGACCGAGCCCTGGCAGAACACGGTCTTCATTCTTCTGCATGTCTCCAAGACTGGCGAACATTTTTGGCGAGCTAGGGATCTCGCAGTATCTCGACGCTTTCGTCGACCAGGGATTCGACACGTGGGAGACCATCCTAGATATCACAGAGTCGGACCTGTGAGTATTTTTGAGTCGAATACGAGCAAGTCAACATCGCGAAACAGGTCGTTTTCCTGACTCTGGGACCTCTCTAGGGATGCGCTAGGTGTCAAACTAGGTCATCGAAGAGTAAGCATCGGCACTTGAACGTGGCGTGGGCGCGAGGGATCATGGGGTTGCTAACAAGTCGTAATAGAAACTGCAGAGACGAATCGCCAATGCAAGAGGCATAGCACCGACTGCCACCCTCGTCTCACCAATCCGAGCGAATGCCGAAGATACTCGGAACGACGCACACAAACCTGACGCTCTTGCGCCGTCCGCGGGCGATGGCCGGGACGGCGGGGCTCAGCCAGTCGTTCAAAAACGAAAATATCGGAGGCATCCGAAGGTAAGACTTTTTTTCTGCACAGGTCACCTTGCTATAGGATGGGAGCCATCGGTTCGCGAACGAATGGATCTCATCGCTTTGAATATGCTGCACCCATTTTTGGTTTTGTTTTGAAAAGAGAGAGAGAGAGAGAGAGAGGATGAATTGGCTTGGGCTAACTTGTACGTTGTTTTGTTAAAGCCGGACCTAAATGCGCCCGAACGCCCCCCTTCTGCATATGTTTTGTTCTCCAACAGTAAGTTCGCCACCTCTTACTAATCTCGTCGATCTCTTGTGTTTTTTTATCTTGCCAAGTCCCTCTTTTGATTCGACTTGTGCACGACGTCGTGACAGGCTTGGGATGGACGCTTGACTTTGTGTGTGGAGACGAGAAACTAATGTTGTGGCCGTCAAATCTTTTCAGAGATGAGGGAGGACCTGAAAGGTCAAAACCTGACGTTCACCGAGATCGCAAAGCTTGTTGGAGAGAACTGGCAGGGCTTGACGCATGCCGAAAAGGAACCATTTGAGCGGCAGGCTCAAACGGCCAAGGAAAAGTTCACTCACGACCTGGCCGAGTACAAGAAGACGCCTGCATACCAAAAGTATTTGGTATACCTCCAGGAGTTCAAGGCCAAATATGGAGACAACAAACCTCAAGGTTAGCAAGACCCGGCCGCTCAGTTTGCTTTACCCTGTCATCTTTTTTCTCTCTCTTTCTAATATCATCTCCCTCGGTAGAAAAAGATAATGCAAAGAGGGTTCGGTTATCAGATCCTAACATCGGCGAGCCCAGCGGCATACCCAATCATGTCGCGCGTACCGCTAGGGCTGGAAGCGTTGGAGAACCCGCTGGTGTCAATGGAGAGTCGCCAGCAAGACGGCAGAGGATAGACTCGCTCGTATCGAACGAGGAGTCGTGCTATGCGCCTTCTGTGGCGTCGGCTTCCCAACGAACCCCTGGCGAGGAATCGACCCTTGCCTCACCAACCGCCGGATACTTTGAACGCCGCCGAGAGCCCTCACCTAGCTCCGCGACGAGCCCCAAGAACAACTCGGGCCAGCCACCGAGTATGACAGTGCGAAGAGATCAGACGTATACGGACGGACCTCCTCCTTCTCGCCCTGAGTTGACAGCCCCGCTTCGACACCTACCTTCCCTCTCTGACATGTTTGACGGCCGTCCAGTGCAGAACGGCATACCATCACCCTATCCAGGCGAGGCACCAGCGCCCAACTTCACAATCCTGCCCCGAGGCTATCAGACCAACAGTCCCGCACCCACGCCAAGCATCTCTGGCAGCGAATCACGGCCACCATCCTTGATGAAGGAGCAGTCGTCGGCGGGGAGTATGTCGTCCGCGAGCGGAAGCTCATATAACAGCTATCCCAGGACCCCCATCGAGGGACCTCTACCCATCCATGCCCTCTTGACCGGAGGAGGGGGAGGAGGCAGCGGCGGCGCCAAGCAGTTCGGCCCGCCCTCGGACTCGTCCTTCCCAACTGGCCCTGCTCTGTATCGTTCCATGTCTCCTGACGAGAGAGGACTACCCCCATACCAGTTGGCACCAGAACGACCTCGCAGCGAGTCGGTATCAGCGGGCCCTATTGTCCCACATCCCATGGGTAAGTAATTCAAGACGGCCGTCCTGTTTGTCGCTCTTGAGAACTGTCACTAACTAGCGCATTGCAGGTTTCTATCCCGCACACTTACACGTTCCTAACCATATACCACCACCGCCACCACCACCTAATCATATTTCACCTACATCCTCAACACGCCCTGGGTTCTCGTTTGCGTATAATAACGAGACGAGGCCTGGCCTGCCACCTGTGTCAGCTCCTCCTGAGAAGTCAAACTCAACCACGTCACCTCCTCCTGCTCCTAGACCGGGCGGGAAAGGCGAGGCTGGGCTGGATGGCATCAGCGCACTCCTCCAGGCTGACAAGATTTCCGATCGCCGCCTGGTGTAGAGGTTGACACCGGCAGAAACAAGACTCGAGAAAGGGGACCGCTCCCCATGTTACGAATGCATCCATGATCGCCCCCACCAAGCTTTCGCTCAAAAGATGAGATTTTGTATTATACGTTTCATTTAATGGCTTTAATGGCTTCAGTGGCTTCTATGAGATGGCCACGAATTCTTTTTATTTATTTATTATAACCCGCGATGTTGGTGAGTGAGGTCGGGTCACATACCAGAGTCAGTTCACCGTCATAAATCTGGTAGAGGCTCCGGGAGACAATGCGCATGACAAGAGAAAAAACAAAAAACTAGGGAGGGCGCAACGGCGTTTCTTTTGGTTCATCCATCTTTTTCGTTCATTCATTTACATGGGTTTAATCTTGGAATCTGTGTTTTGTGTAACAGGCTACTCGGGAGGAGTGACAGGATTTTCTTCATGCTGCAATGTACTTTGGCAGAGTTTTAATCGCACGGACGGGAGGAGGGAATTGGCTCGGACGGATCGACGAGACGGGATGTTCAAACACCCGTTGCGCGAGGACCGAAGGAAGCCAAGTGCTGTGTATATCGACAACGTCACAAAAAAGAGCCAAGCCAGCTTGGGGGATCTTGAGAGAGAGAGAGAAGGGGGGGGGGGTTTCAATATGGCGGATAGAACAGCATCCGATCGGGTTGGACGATCGGACAGGCGGACGAATGGACGTCCTGCCGCTATAACGGCTTGTAGTATATAAAAATGTCGATACCCAATGGGATTGCCCTTCATACCGGTAGTTGTCTTTTCATGTCCTCTTGTACCTTTTCTCTCCCCTCGTTTCTTCTTCTTTCAATCTCATGGTTTGCTTTGTGTGAAGTAGTCAAGAATATGCGACATCTTTTTGAGACACGCCAGTTTACCATGGTCCGGAGAGAGAGAGAGAGAGAGAGAGAAGAGAAAGTTCCCTCGGTATGGAACGAGATAAAAAGTCCAGATCAAGTCCCTAGACCAAGATGAAGAAGACAGGGCATTTATTGTAATATAAGAAAACAAAGCCGGAACGGCCCGTTATTCAAGAGGAGAGCCACGTTTCTACCCCAGTCTCGGATCTCGTTGGGGAATATCCTCTTGGATGGGCCGACGCCCGTTCCACAATGGGGGTTGTTTTCCCTTTAGCTAAAATGAAATAAAAGTACATACTGTGCACCCTCCAGGGGAAGTGAGACAAAAAAGCATTCTCCTCTCGCACAGCGCTCTGGGGGGGGGGAGGGGGCGCTGGGTTTGTATCCGGAGGTAGGAGAGAGAGGGAGGTGAAACCCACGATAGCACCTCAGCTGCCAAATAGTATGTAATGTACTGAGAGATTGATCCGAGTCAAGTATGGTGAGTTATGTATTTCCCTCTCCGTATTGGCCGGCGTGACAACCAATAAATCCCCTGCCGGTGCGGTCAGCTTCTCTTTTTTTTTGTTCTCTTTTTTTTCTTTTTCTTTCTTCCTTTTCCTTCTAACCCCCCGGTCGCTGTTTAGCGCCTGTCATTTCCCTACCAGCCACCAGCGCCCAATTAGGCTTGACCTGGGTGCCTGGCTGGCTGGGGGGGTTCCCAGCTCCAGGGCCCCCAACTGGATAAGACGGTGGAGTGGCTGGCAGGTTGGTGGCCCCTTCCATACACAACCGTGCAACCCATCCTTCCTCCCCGCCACCTGTTGGAGCTTCCCTATCTGGGACGACACTCTTAGCCTTCTTCTGTAGGTACCATGTTGTGTAGGCGCCCCCCCCCCCCTTGCTCAGACCGCCAGAGCGCCCAAGCTCTCCTCCTCGGTCCTCCTCCTGCCCCCCTCCCTCTCCTCTCAGCTGCTTTAGAATCCTGGAGCTACCCAACCAGGAACTTCTCTCTCTCTCTCTCTCTCTCTCTCTCTCTCTCTCTCTCTCTCTATACCTGGTCGAGGACAGCAGCAGATACTTTTAGTAGTTGCATTGGGTGTTCCCACCCCAGCCTTCTTTGCCACATAGTGGGAGGTGTACCCCAGTCCTTTTTTATTATTTTTCTGGCCCTGTACAAACAGTAAACCTCCCAAGAAGAAGCACAAGGAGAACAAGAAGAACAAGAAGAAGAAGAAGAAGGACACACAACAGATATTTGGATGATATGGTCTTTTATCTACATTGAAATTCATCTCCTCATTACAAAACACAAACCGTTGTGACGACACACCAAATGCTGGCGACAGGGCAACGACCGCAGTTGTCCATGTCAAGATGATGAGCGAACCTCGGCGCCGGAGCCCAGAGAGCTCCCGGCGCAGGCGCAAGGCCCGGCGGGACTCGAGGGAGCAGGCCACAGTCGAGGACGCCGCCAGGTCCATGAGGTCGATGGATGGCCGAGGGCGGGAGGGACATGTTCCAACCAGCAGCAGCGCGCCGTATCACCACATCTCCTCCTCCTCCCCGCCCCAGCAGGCCGCCACCGACCTCCCCCCGATCACAATGCGCAGTAGCGACAACACGCCTCGTATGCCCTCCATGTCCTCGATGCCCATGCCCATGCCCATGTCCGCGCCGCTCCCCGCAGATCACGACCGCTCTCGCCGCAGGGGCACCAACCGCCGCGGCTCCGGGTCCAGCTCCGAGCTCACCCACTCGTCGTCCAGCGCCTCGTCCTCGTCCTCGTACCTCGACATCTCGCGGTGGTACCCCAGCTATGGGCGCTCGGGCGGCGTGCTGAAGACGTTCTGGAGGACGCCCTCGGAGCACAGGTCGCGACGGCGCGGGGGAAGCAGGCGCAAGCCCAAGAAGGCGACGCCCACCATCTTTGGGTTTGGTAACAACTCCTCGTCGAGCAGTGTCAATTCCGATATGGCATATGGTATGGGCTTTCTCAAGAAGCCAAAGAGCCGAGGTGGGGGGCTCAGCCCCGGTCTTGGTGCTGTCGGTGCTGCTGCTGGTGCTGCCGTCGCTGCTGGTGCTGCCGCGACGGCTGCCTCTGCCAGCTTCAGACGGGAGACCTCGGATGGCAGGCCGGGCACCTTGCAGAGGCGGCAGACGGACGAGGAGATCATGGAGATTGGACGAAAACTAGCCGAGGTCGCGAGGAAGCAGAACCGTGAGGACCTGCGTGCGTCGGGCAAGAGGCCGCCGTCGCACCTCATGGGCGCCGCGACTACGTGGGAAAGGTACCAGCGGGAGAGCAGTGGGACCCTGACGGCGGGTCGGGGGCTGGCTCCGTCCAGATCATCGGACCGCCGTCAGCATGGATACTCATCTGACGACGAGGAGTGGGAGTCTGCATCCGAGGACGACGACGACGACGACGACGACGAGAGCGACGACCACTCTGCCCTCGCGTACGGCCATGCCGATCTCCATACCCCGCGGCCGACTACGTCTTCTGCTGCCGGCGTGAGCATGGCATCTGCGAGGCCGCCGCGCCCAGAGAGGAAGTCTTCTGTCGCCGACCCGAAGCTGTTCGGCCCTGCCAACTCGCTGCGTGACTTCGTCAACACGCCCTGCGGCTTCAACGACGGCACTCGTACTTACAGCATGCCCGGCGAGACGAGATACGCCGGCTCGACCGAGAGCGCCTCGGCCGAAGCGAGGCCTCTCCAGAGGGTGTTCCCCCTGCAGACCTCAGACCCTGGCAGGATGGAGGCTGCCCGCGGCTCGGGATCTGTCGTGTCCGTACAGCCGATCCCCTACTCATCATCTTCTCGTCCGGACCCGATCCCCATTCAGGCCCCCAAGCCTATCGTGCCCGTCCCACGTCGCATCTTGGAGGAGGAGGGGGAGGAGGAGGGGGTGCGCATCCCAGATGCTGAGCCTTCTGAGCCTCGAGAACACCGCCGCAGGCCCACCAAGGACAACGCAACCTTCGCCGAGACGGCCCTCGTCGGAGCAGGCGTGGCAGGCGCCGCCGCGTTGGGCGCAGCCATCCTCGCACGGCGCGACAAGGGCAAGGGGAAAGAGCGCGAAGCAGAGCACGGGCGCGACGAGAAGTACGGGCACGAAGACCACCGCGGAGACGAGATCAAGATGGACGACGCCAAGAAGGCCCAGGAGCTCGCGCTGATGAAGGAGATCGAGAGGCTCGAGCACGCGCTCGGAAGGACCAACAAGGCTCGCGAGCAGCGCAGGCGTGACTCGAAGCGGGACAGCGGCGGTCGGCCTGACGAGCCGCTGTCGTCTGAGGGCCGCAAGGCTGAGGCTGGTGCGGACGAGGGTTGGGACTACGAGCAAGACCGCGAGAGGAGGCGCCGTGAGCGCCAGGCCAGACGCAGTGTCGACGATTCAGCGAAACGTGCGTCGGGTGACAAGTTTGACGTGTTTGCGTACCGCGTCCCGGACAGTTCCTTCAGGACCCATGATGATGATGAGCCTCTGAGGGCGCCCTCGCCACTCATCATCGATGTCACGCCGTCTCCCTCGCCCGCACCGGAACCGGGCGACAGGGCTGCTGAGGAGGAGGAGCGCGAGGCCAAACACATCTACGAAGAGGCGAAGCACGCTACTGCGCCCCTTCCCGAAGCCGCCATGGCCGCTGCCATCGCGGCTACGGAGCACTCTCGCCAACACCATCGAGACGAGGAAGAAGGCCGCGGCCGCTCCAACTCACGGACTGCAGACCAGATCCAGGAGGCCGCCAACCAGTACTACCACGCACGGCGTGTCGCCGAGCGCGAGCAGCGCTCCCGCAGCCGCAGCAGGTCAGCCCGACGCGAGCGCTCGGTCGTGGACAACTACAAGGACGACGAGGACGACAGGGGCAAGAGGCCGCCGCGGATCGTCACGCCGCCCGAGATGACCAACAAGCCCAAGAAGAACCAGTACAGCGAGCCCAACGCCGACATCATGTTTGACAACATGATGTCACCTACGCAGCTGCTCGGGTACTGGCCCAAGGAGGCGCCTGTGCGGGACTCGAGTACACATAGGCCGAGGCCGGTGCTCAACCTGGTCATGCCGACGCCGGTGCCGACGCCGACCCCAGAGAAACAGAAAGCTGCTGCGCGCGCCAGCGATGAGCCTCAGGCAGCCAAAGGCCCATCGGTCGTCATCGGGCCCAAGGGCGAGGTCGTGGAGGTCATCGAGGCGGTAGAGGACCCGCCGCCCACACCCAAGACCGTCTCGTGGGGTCCGAGTGAGACGAAGCAATACGAGGTTGAGAGCGCCGACGAGGGGCCGCGCGGGCCACCGGCCGAGAAGCCCAAGAGTTCAGGCAAGAAGAGCAGCGGAGGAGGGTGGGGCACAATCGCTGCTGCTATCGCGGGCGCCTCAGCCGGTGTTGCGATGGCCAGCGAGACCAGGTCCGAGCCCGAGAGGCGCGAGGAGCGTGCGAGAGATGATGCCGAGGAGAGACGCTCATCGGGCTCCCGATCGCCGCCTAAAGAACGACCTGTCCTGCCCGCGGGCGTATCCTCTCACGTGCTGGTGGAAGAGCCTGAGGAACTACCGCCCGCGCCTGGTCCGAAACCCCCAAGCCCAAGCCCACGCGGCTCGCACATGCCAGGGGCTTTCGATGAGGACATCGACTTCGCGGCGACGCTGGCCGCGGGCCTGGAGCACTCTGGCTTTGACCCCGAGATTGTCATCGAGAACCCAGAGTACCGCAGACGCGACTCCCCGCCAGGATCGAACGAGGACTTCCACAGTGTATACACCCAGCCTTTTGCCGAGACGGTCTCAGATCTTGGCATGTACGGTCTTGGTCTTGATCACGGGTCGAGACCGGTGAGTGAGCCGGGCTATGTCCTTGGCGAGGTGGCCGATACGCCAGTCGCTGAAAAGGCTGCTGCTGCGTTTGATGACCCTGTCGTCGGGGCGGCTGAGCAGTCTGGACCTGGTTCTGCGTCCCCCAAGCCCAGCAAGAAGGAACAGCGCAAGCGCGACAGGGCTGCAAAGGCTGCGAAGCTCGCGGAAGAGGAGGACGCGGGGGAGGCGCGCGCTGCGGCTCCGCCAGTCGAGGCCGGGGAGGACGAATGGGCTGATGCGCCAACATCCAAGAAATCTAAAAAGTCCAAAAAGTCCAAGCGTGTCAGCGTGACGTGGGACGATGGAGACGTGCCGGTCGATGACAGTCATGTCTCGGTGCCCGTGGATGCCTACGACGACATCAAGGACGCGGGCGATTGGGATACGCCCAAGAAGTCCAAGAAATCCAAGCGGGGCTCAAAGAGCTTCGACCTGGCTGACGACGACCCCCCTGACAGGGGCGCCACCTCGACGGTCTCTGACTCTCGCTACGGCGACGGCCGCTCCAACGGCCGTAGCCACGATGACGACCGTTCCGTGGCATCAGCTCCAGCCGACTCGGAGCACAAGAGAGACAGCAAGTCGGACAAGCGGAGCAGCGGCGGCCTCTGGGGTCGCCTGATAGGATCATCAGGTGGTGACGACAACAAGGAGATGTCAAAAAAAGATAATGCCGGTATCCTTGGCGCGGGTGCCGGCCTAACAGGAGCCGCTATGGCCATCGCCGCCCTCGCACGCTCCGACGCCGCCGAAGCTCCCCGGGAGAAAGAGGAGCCGTACGTCTCAGAGGACGTAGACTGGTCTGTCCGGCCTGAGAACCGGGCCAGTCGAGAAGTCGACGACATCTTGGAGGACCCCGAGGTCGCACCACGGGTCATCAAGCCTGCCATTGACCCCCAGTTTGGCGATCTACTGCCTCTGCCCCCAAGCCCAGGGGAGAAAGGCTCCCTCGAGTTTGCCGAGCACGACGAGCTGCCGGCGCTGCCAGACAGCCGACCCGCCACACCACCTGGTCAGGAGCGCGTGCTCCGCCGCGACCGCGACCGCGACCGCGACAGCAGTCGTAAGCGCCAGAGCTACGGCACCCACTCCCGCCGCCCAAGCACCCACGAGATGCCGCCTCGCTCGCCCAGCCACACCGCGATCCCGATTCAGTTCCGCATGAGCCACTACCGACCCTCACCCGCCGCGGGCACTCGTTCGTCACCAGTAATGCAGAGCCCCCCAACACCGGGACAGGAAAACTCGCCTACCTTTAAGAGGCAGCCGGGGAGACCCACGTCATGGGACAGCAGCCGAGAGATCAAGCCGCTCTACCTGCTGGAGCAGGCCGGGCGGGCTGCCAGAAAGGGCGAGGAGGAGCTCATTGTTGATGTGGCGGAGCCGACGCCGCTGACGACATACGCGAGGGAGGCACCTGCTCCCGAGCCAGAGCTGGAGGCGGTTGAGACTGTGTCGCCCGGCGCTCAGGCCACACCCTTGACCATCGACACGGGTGTGGCTAAGCCTGTGGACCTGGGATCACAGGAGCCGACGCCTAGGGGCCCGCGACAGGTGGAGCATATATCGCCGGTCCTCGAAGGAGAGGGGCCCATCTCATTGTTGACTGAACACCAAGGAGCAAGCACAGGCTCGCTGCCGGAGTCCAGCTATGCTACGCCGATCGGGTCCCCAAGTCAAGCTTCTGGGGAACCATGGCCCGCCGAGCCGTCAGGCAGGGAGGCTGACAAGGCGTCTTCTTCTTCTTCTTCTTCTTCTTCTCAGCACGTGGATAAGCTAGTCGAGGCCCGTGTTGTTCAAGAAGATGAAGAAAGGGCAGAAAGGAAGGAGGATCACGGCTTCTTCTCCTCGGCCCTGTCTATACTCCCAGCGGCAGCTTTGGTTGGAGCCGGAGCCGGAGCCCTCCTGGGGCGGGAGAAGAAGAGTGAGGAGCCTACTGTCACTGCGGCAGGTGATGACCACGCGCGTGAACTGCCCAGTGGAGGTCCGATTTCTCATCCACCAGACCAGGCATTATCTGCAGAGAACTCGGGTGAGGTCGAGGCCACAAGTCTGAGCGGAGCGGACGAACGTGGTGACTCGGAATTACATGCCCGTGAGCTTGAAACCATCGAACCGGCCGAGACACTACCTCTCTCGGGACCAGCCGTTGATCCTGACACGGCGAGCACAACAGAGAAGGCTGATGCTGCGGAGCCCGTCCCAGAATCGCCTGTCAACACGGACGAATGGGCTGCTGTGGAGACCACCGGATCCAAGAAGAAGAAAGGGAAGAAAAGTAAGAAGAAGCAGAGCATCTCGGAATCACCTCGAGCCTCTCGGAGCGATCTCTTTCTAGAAGAGGTGATGCCGAAGACGGTGGTGGAGGACTATCTGCCCACTGATGACGCCGACTTGGCTCGTTCTATCCCACTCCCACCAGACTCGCCCACGCAGGAAGCTATAGACGACGAGCAGACTCATTCAGACGTGGAGCCCACCGTCCACGCTGAAGGGCTTGTCCAGCCAGCCGGGCTACAGCCATCGCCTGTTGAAAATCTCCAAGCCCAGCCTGCGATAGTCGAGGAGCCAGTTCTCGGCCCACGAGAGACCAACAACGATCCTGCCGCTCTTGAGGCGGAAGCTCTCGGTGACCAGGGCTTGGGTCCGACTGAAGTCGTCGAAGAACCTGCTTCATTCATCCCGCAGCCTGTGCAAGAGGCTAGTCAAGGTCAAACCGACACCGTGGAGGAGGCGACTGGCGGATCACCATCTCCTGTTGATGACGAATGGGCGACAATCCCCTCCAAGAAGAGCAAGAAGAACAAGAAAAAGAAGAAGCAGAGCGTGAGCCTCTTCTCGGACACTGCGGACAGCCCCGTTCCCGAGTCACTGGAAGACGCAAAAACTACCGATGAGAAAAGTAGCAGTTTGCCAGAGGATATCTTCCCCGAATCCGTCGTCGCCGAATCGTCGCATGACGTAGAACCAGAGAAGCCAGTCGAGAGCCTGCAGCCACAAGGATCACCTGAAGCGCCGCCACATCCTGCCGCCCCAGAAGAAGCAGATGAGTCAGTCAAGGACAGCACCACGCCAGAAATGCCGGTCACTTCGCGGGAGCCGGTTGGTGCTCTCGAGGAGCAGATAACTGAGCAGCCTCGGACCAAGGAGCCTACAGCCATGTGGCAGGACCAGCAGCACTCACTTCTGGAAGATGAAACACACGCCCCCGTGGAGGAGGAAAGTGGCGCTCCTGTGGAGGAATTCTCCTGGGTGTCCAAGAAATCCAAGAATAAGAAGAACAAGCGAAGAGGTAGTGCCGTCACTGATGTGGCCGTCCCGTCATCGGAAGAAGCAATGCCAGTAGTGCCCGGACTGGTCGAAGAAAGCAGTGAATCACCCCGAGAGCCAAGCTCGGTAATACAAGAGGACAGCAGCCAGCCAACCGCGCCGCCTTCTAAGAGCCCAGAGATCGCCATATCAGCAGAGCCCGAACACATCGAAAGAGGCGTGGAGCCTCCTCCTCAAGAAACAACCTCTGTGGTTCAAGAAGACGGCCAGCCAACTACGTCAGCTTCTGATAACGTGGAGACGGCCATTGCACCGCAGGCTGCGCAAGAAACTGGGGTCAGTGAAGCTATCCAGAACAGTCCGAAGTTGGCAGCTGAGATTGTCACCTCTGGTGCGCCCTCTGAAGAGCCAGCATTGTCACTGCAAGAGGACACTAGGGAAGAACACCCTGTGCCGCTGCAAGGTCTGGAAACTCCTGAAATGCTGAGCCGAGCGCCCGATAGTCCAAAGCTGGAGGGAACCCAGGAAAAATCCGATGTTCTGGAATCGAGCGCACCTCAGGCTGATGGCCTGGACAGCGACAAGCCTCAAGAGTCCGATGTCGCTTTGACCGATGCGCCACGCTCCACTGATTCTCCTACGGACCCTTTGGGTGACACCGCGCAAAAAGACCTGCACGTCGACGTCGCGGCACACGAACCTATCTTGAGCTTGTTTGAGCCCCAGGAAGATGCACAGAAGGCTTTGGACGAAGACTCCATTGCCCGCCAGGAGGCAGAGGCTACGGAAATTCAAGAGGAAGAAGCCGAACTTGCCAGATTGGAGCTCAAGAGGTCGTCCAGCAAGAAGGACAAACGGCGTCTCAAGGACTTGAAAGCCAGGGCACAGCAGCGCGCCGAGCAGCAGGGTTCTCAAGCCGCTAAAGGAGGTGTCCAGCCTTCTACTGATGCTCGAGATGAAGCGACCGGGGCGGGGGCGGGCGAAGAGACAATACGCGACGACCAGGCGGATACAACCACACCTGTCTTCGAGGACCAGCAGCCTGGATCTCAAGAACTCGGGGATCCTGACGAAGTCGCTCGCCGTGAAGCTGATTCCGAACTGGCCCAAGAAGAGGAGGCCCAGCTAGCTCGACTTCAGATGAAGAGGAACCCAAGCAAGAAAGACAAACAGCGCATCAAAGCCTTGAAAGCCAGTGCTGAACAGCGAGAACGTGATGCCGAGGCTGCTGCCCAGCGCCAGACTGAAGAGCAACCCACCAACATCGATCTCCCTCATACTGCTGATTCAGGCGAAGTTGAGCCTGGGACTGAAGAACCTCAAGGGGCGTCGTCGTCTCTGGTGGAAAGCGAATCCAGAGATATTGACGATCCCAAGGAGTCAACTCTCGACATATCAAGTCAACCTCAGCTTGAAGATCATGGCAATCTTGATACGATGGGTCAATTGCCAACTGACCAGCCTGTACCAGACCTGACTCAAGATCATATTGCCCTAGACACAGCTACCGCTCCCCAGTCCACCTTCGAGGAAGCAGAGCAGTTGCCAAAAGATCGCCATGTTGAATATCCTGTGACCGCAACACAAGATGAGCCTGGCGAGCAGCTTTCTCAGGAAGTAGTTCAATCGCCGCAGTCACCACAGGAGTCGAGCCGAGTGCTTCACGAGGACCACATCGATGATTCGTCCGAGGGGCTGGTTCAACGCCCTGACGATGCTGATTCGGTAGACACACTACAATCACCGGTCGCAGATTTGGGTACCTCAGAACCCAACGTTCAGGGTGGAGAGACTCAAGAAACCTGGGTCGAGAAGGCCCCAGCTCCAGAGCCTGTTCGCGAGGAGCAAAAAGAAGTCGCAGCAGAACCTTCGGTGCTTGAACCTGGGCAGACTGCTGAGTTTGAAGCTCAGCCTGAAGCAGAATGGTCTATACCGCGCAAGCTATCCAAGAAGGACAAGAAGAAGAAGAAGCGCAAGGGCACACTTTCGGGCGACAGCACGCAGACCTCCGGAATGGCGACCCCGCAGGAGACGACCCACCAGACCATTGTGCCTGATGAATCTGCCGCCGACTTCACTGGCGTCGAGACTGCAACTTCGCAGGCGGAAACTCAACGTTCCATGGACACTACGAACGAGAAGATCGATTCGTCAGAAATGGCATTGCCTGAGCAAGAAGATTCTGTAATGGGAAAAGGTGTTTCTATCGAGAACGCTACTTCTTCAGCCCCAGATAAGCCCACTGGCAAGCCACAGGATAACAACGTGGATCGCATTCACGAAGATCTTGACAAGACGGCGGCTCTCGAAGCTGTCGAGCCTGCTGCTAGCTATCCGTCATGGCATTCTGAGGCGGACCAACTCTCCACGCCTGAACTACCGCTTGGATCATCAACTGTTGTTGAAAAGCCGGACGTGACTACCCCCGCCTTTTTAGGACTGGAGCAGCAAGCTGTGGCCCCAGAGCAGGACACCGACCATCAAGAAGACCCCGAGCCCATCAAAGACGTAACTCCCCGAAGCCCATCTCTTGCAGCCGAGCCTGTGCCGGTGCTTGGAGAGAAGAAGGAAGAGGATGTTGGATACAATGTGCCTGTTGAGACTGACGAGACCAGTCGAGATGCACGCTTGGAGGAGGGGCTTGTTACGTTGAGTTCAGGCGAGCCGCAGGAGCCTAGAGACGACGAATTTTCCTGGATACCTTCCAAGAAGAGCAAAAAGGACAAGAAAAAGAAGCGTGGCAAGTCTTGGACAGAGCCAGAGCCAGAGCCAGATAGTGGTGCTCAGACCCCCAGCCGTGAAGATGCTGCCGAGCCCAGCCCAGCGACCATCCCGAGAGAGATCAGCACGTCTGAGGAAGCGCCAACAACCACTCAGATTATGTCGCAAGATCTAGAAGACCTTCCTGAACCCTCTGGCCCTCAGCAGACGGATGACTGGTCAGCTGCCCCTTCCAAGAAGAGCAAGAAGGACAAGAAGAAAAAGAAGTGGTCTAGTATCTCTTCTTGGGAACCCGAAAGCAGCACACAATCACCGGCTGACGATGAAGCACGCGAACCCTCCGATCCAGTTGAGGCATCGACGAGTAGCCGGGAAGTGGTAGATGCCGCCCTCAGCACTGAACCGGTGGGGATCCTCCCACAACCTCAAGTTGTGGCGTCTGAATCTGGCTTGACGAGAGACACCACCGATGAGAATGTTCCTCGCGATGGTGAAACAGCTATCTATGCGCCCCCACTGGCCGCCGAGGAGCCGTCTGTGAGTTTTGAAGATGCTGTTTCCGGTGAGCCAGCCACAGCTTCGGATCTGAAGAGCAGGGCCAAAGGTGACACCCTCATCAACGATGAGCAGCCGTCGCAACAAGGCACACAATCCACGGAGCCAGCTCCTCTCAGCGAGCCAGTCGGGGAGCCCGATGTGCTCAGCCAAGAGAAGGAAGACGATGCTCTCGTTGGCGGCGCACAAGTTGTTGATGAGGTTTCTGAGCCATGGGCTTACGCAGCGACCCATGACAAGGATGCACTCGCAAAGTCAGATCTGGAGGAAAAGATCGACGACGGTGAGGATACGGTCATTGTGGCAGGTGGAAGACTTGTTGATGAAGCGCCATCTCAACTCCAAGCCGACCGAGACAACCAGGACCAACAAGATCTGTTGAGCGTCGAACGGTCTGCCGTGCGACCTCAGTCTCCGGTTCCATGGGAAGGAGAAGACGAACTGGATTCTCCTGAACGAAAAGATGACTCCTTGGATGTCCAGCGATCCGCCATCAAGTCCGACTCTCCATTAACCTCGGAAGACAATAAGCATGCCTTGATCTCCTCGACGGAAGAAGCACCTGCCTCTCCTGTGTTCCCCGATGCAACCTTGGTATCTGAGCGCCGCGAGGCCCACGAAGAAGCGCCTTTGGAGTTCGTTTCTGTCGGGAAATCCAAAAAGGACAAGAAAAATAAGAAGCGAGGCAGCGCCAGCCAGTCATTCGATCTTGGATCCCCGTCATCCAATCCAGCTCCTGCGATTTCACCTTACGAAGAGGCACCCGAACGACAGCAGCTGTATGAAGAACCACTTGAAACACCGGAGGCTGCTGGCCAAAAGGCAGAGAAGGGCGCCGAGCCTACAAGGGAAGACTTCAATGACTGGATCCCTAAGAAACTGTCAAAGAAGGAGAGGCGCAAGGCCAAGAAGGGCTCCATGACAGTGGACGAGCCTGAAGACTCGATTTCGAATGCAGAGGATGTGAAACAGCTACCCACTGGTGATGTTGATCTCCCCGTCCTTCCTCAAGAGACTCGAGACCTTCCGGCCGACTCTCCTGTCATGGGCATTGAGCAGGCCAGCCGACCCGAGTCGATGCACAAGACCATTGAGAAGCCACTGGAGACTCTCGAACAAGTTGTCGTGCCAGACTCGAAACGTTCTCCCGACGACACCTACGACTTGCCTGCCGATTCGCTAGAGTCACCACTTCAAGCAAAGACGCCTGATGTAGAACAATCTGAAGAGACTGGGTCGTCAGGTGTTCTGCAACGACAAGATTTCAACGCCACAGAGGAACCGGTCTTGACGGAGGCTCCAGTCCTGACTCGCAAGATGTCTAAGAAGGAAAAGAGGAAGGCCAAGAGGAAGGCAGCTTCTTCTTCTTGGGAGGAAGATGCCTTCGAGGTGGGCGAATCGCCAGATCCTCCTCTTCAGGATGTCACAAACCAAGATGAACCGGATCCCACCAGGCTCGCTGCAGAGGCAGAGACAACTCAAGAAGAGACAGGCGACCCTTCTTCTCCCTGGGAGACCCCGACTGCAACTGAAGCCGTGGCTGAAGAGGAGTGGGCTGCCCCGCTCTCCCGCAAGAAGACCGTCAAAGACAAGAAAAAGAAGGGCAAGCAGATTGGTTGGGAGCCAGCCTTAGACGCCGAGGCCACAAGCACGGACGACGTACCCAGCAGAGAAAGACTAACTCCTGAGCCAGACCTCAAACGTTCATTCTCCTTCGTCGTGGGAGACGATACTGCGTATGATTTGGAGGAGCATGCCGACCACCACGTTGATGATCTGGATCGCGGGGATGAACCTAAGGAGGAAACGAGAAACCTCAGTGTTCCTGTCAAGGGCGCCCAACCGTCACTTGCAGAAGCTTCAGAGACCTCTGGAGGCGCTGATGTTGGCCACCTGTCTCCTGTTGTCCCAGGTACCGAGTTACAAAGGGTGGCTTCCAACGTTCCAAGCCCCGATATCTGGGATAACGATGATTACTTCAAGCCAAAGGCACTCGACCACTCTGGTGCTCGCTCCCCCGAGGAGTCCTATGACAAGGTGGAGATCTACCCAGGCCTGACGCGGGGGCTTGACGACGCCCAAGAGGGCCGCAGCAAGGACGACCGGCCTCTCGTAGGCCTGGGACTTATTCACCGACATTCTTCGATTTTCCAAGAAGACGACAGGCATAGTCCAAAGCTTCTCACAATGGCAGGTGATAACGTGTCGGTGGAATCGATCGCAGTGGAGGAAGCAGGGCCTTGGGTCAGACCAACACAACGAGGTGCGTCACCCATGGTCGAAGAAGCCTCGAGATCAGAAGGCAATGATGGTTCTCGCGATCGGTCTTCCGCTGCGTTCATCCAACAACAGCGCACCGGCGATTTGGGTCCTGGTGACGAGGGTCTGATACAAGAAGCTAACGCTCCCCCAGCTCCAGATGCTACTGTCCCGGAACTCAGAAGACAACAGCCAAAGTCATCGGATTCGCTGAGACCTCTGCATGACGAAGCACAGGATGCGTGTACCTCCGATGCAGTCAAACAAATGGGCAAGAAAGGCAGCGTTGCTCTGCTGGCGGAAAAGTTTGGTGGCAGCAAGAAAGGCAATGGTAAGAAGAAAAAATCTTCCAAGTACATGGACAAGCGTACATCTCAAGAGGACGGAGACATCTTTGATGATGCCGCCATGTGGCAAGGAGCTGAGCGAAAGGCGGTGGAGGGATCCCGCATGGACGCCGATGCAGGCGAATTCTGGACTGTCCCGGACACAAGCAGCGAGGAAGAAGAGGAATCATCAGAGCCTGACATGCTTCCAGGGCCGAGGCCGACATCATTCGCACACGGCAGGGAGACGCAGCTCGGCGACGACAATGTGAGTGCAACAAACTCACCGCCAGGTCAAGATGCCGGAAGGTTTACGCCCCAGCTCTCAGAACAAGCAGAACGAGAAGAGGAAGTCCCTCTGGAACCTGTGGTCGTAGACAGCGCGGATCCCGACCCGCAGGCCAGCTTCGAACTACCGACGACAGAACCAGAACCGGCAGATCACCACTCCCCCCCGGACTACCAAGCTGTGGACATGGACGCGACGACACGATCCGCCGCGGTTCCGACAATTACTACGACAGATACGAACCTCGCGGAGGAGGATGAGGATTTACGAGGTCAGCTACATGACCTCCCTACTCCTCGGTCCACAAGCCCCGTGTCAGCCAAGGAGGGCGGCCTCGGAGCTCTGGAAGAGTCAGCCCTGCCAACGACAGATGTACAAGACCAAGACGACCCGGCGCTAGACAGCTTCTTCATTCCTGCGGTCGACTTCAGACGATCTGTGTCGAGAGGCCTACCTCCGGTCCAAGAGGATCCGCAGGAGGATGAAGCTGAGGCTGACAAACAAGCGGGCTCCCTCAGCGCATCACTGAGAACGCCAGAGTTCAACCGCGACAGCGGGTTTGTGACAGATTCTCCCGCTGCACCCTGGGTGCGTCGGTTCGAGGACGCTCAGCAACGCGATAGTGGTGTGCACCTGCGAGATTATCCTGACGGGTCACCAATGCGCGACAGTTCCCGTGGAACCAGCCCCGAGCACCAGAAACGACTCTCCCCGTCCAGCACCGAGGACGAGGGCGCAAGGTTGGAAGACCGGCTGAAGCAATCGCCACGCAGCGACAGCGAGAGCAGCAGGCGTCTCTGCCGGGAAAACACTCCCATCCTCGGAGCCAAAGAACCACCAGTAACCCCAGAGCCTCAGAAGACCAGAGGTGACAGATATCGGTCACGCAAGAACTATCCAGATCTGGGGCCTGGCACGACTGCCGCAACAGTAGGAGGAGCAGGAGGAGCAGCATTGCTCGGCGAGACGGGGTCTGGGGCGACATCACCTGTGCCTCCTACAACTCCTGCTGCGAGCCAGCGGAGCGTTTCTGACAATGCCATCAAGCGACAAGCATCTGCGTCTCCTCATGGTACCCCACCGAGTCAGAGGCGTGCATTGTCCAACACCAGCATTTCGCGGGTCAGAACGCCTGAGCCACTCAATCTTCGCGCTGACAGCCCCGGCCTGCTGAGGAGACAGCACTCGGGCGCAGTTGGCGCCGGCACACCACCACTGCGCTCCCGGCGCACGAGGAGTGGGGACCTGAGGTCGCTGAGCCAATCGAGCCAGCCATCCCACAGCGATCTTGGCGCCACAGCCAGCCCCTCACCACGGTCCCCTGTAGCGCTTGGACAGGCCCCTCGCACAGCTCGATCTCCTACCCCGGCCACAGCTGCAAACACCCCGGTCCCAGCCTCATCTCCTTCTCCCTCCAACAGCGACCTGCGGAGGGCCACCACACCTGCTGCTGCTGCTGCTGCTGCCGCTGCTGCTATCGCTTTCGCTGCCGTCGGTGCAACTGCTGCTGCTGCTGCTGCGGCTGGCCAACCACTCAACAACAACCCCGTTGCCAATGAAGGTCGTGTCCGCTCCAAGGACATGGCCGATGTCTATGTAGGTCGTCCCCACCTCTTTCAGCCTCTACTCTCCACCCTCTGGTCGAGCCAGCTGTCTTGTCGCTCATCAATCCTAAGAAGGAAAAAGAAGAGAGAAAAAAAAACTGACATAAACTGCCTTCTCCTCTCCAGGATGGCTTCGGTGAGGGCCGCATGGGCTCCCCGCGCTCACCCACCCGTCCACACAGCATGCGTCGCCGACAGAGCATGCAGGTCCTCGAGCTCGAGTCCAGAGTAGAGCAGCTGATCGCAGAGAACCGCGCCCTAGCCGCAGCCAAGAACCAGGCCGAGCTGCACTCTACCAACCGAGCCGCCAGCGTCATCGCCGAACGTGACAATGAGATCGAGACGCTCAAACAATCCCTCGAGTTTATGCGCAAGGAGGTCCAGCGCCTGACTGAAGTTAACGAAGGCCTGAACAGCGCCATCGCCCAGACCGCCGATCAGCACGAGAGCAAATACCGTCTCCTGGAGAGCCAACATGCCGAGGCCACCAAGGAGCTCAACGGCTTCCGAGGCCACCACGGCTCACACGCGAGAACACTAGAAGAGAAGGACGCAGAGATCAGGAGCTTGCGCCAGGAGCTCGAGGACACCAAGGAGCAGATACGCGAGATGCAGAGGCAGATCCTCGCGACGAAACCAGCAGACAGTGATTTCCTCGAGATCAAGGACGTCGACTACTTTGACCACCGCTGCCAGCAGCTCTGCTCGCACGTCCAGCAGTGGGTGCTGCGCTTTTCCAAATTCTCGGACATGCGCGCCTGCCGCCTGACCAGCGAGCTCAACGACGAAAAGATCATCGACCGTCTCGACAATGCTGTCCTCGACGGATCCAACGTGGACCACTACCTCAATGACCGGGTCAAGCGTCGTGACATCTTCATGTCGGTGACCATGACCATGATCTGGGAATTTGTCTTCACCCGCTACCTGTTCGGTATGGACCGCGAGCAGAGGCAGAAGCTAAAGGCGCTGGAGAAGCTGCTCCTCGAGGTCGGCCCTCCACGGGCGGTGCGCCAGTGGCGCGCCGTGACCCTGACCCTCCTCGCCAAGAGGGAGGCCTTCGAGGACCAGCGTGACCAAGACACGGAGGCGGTCGTCCAGGCCGTCTTCCAGACCCTCTCCATGATCCTCCCGCCGCCGTCCAACCTCGAGGACCAGATCCAGGGGCAGCTGCGCAAGGTCATGCGCGAGGCTGTCGACCTCTCCATCCAGATGCGCACCCAGCGCGCCGAGTACATGATGCTCCCGCCGCTGCAGCCCGAGTACGACGCCAACGGAGACCTGGCTGAGCCGCATCACTTCAACCCGACCATGATGACCGAGCGCTCCGCCGCAAACAAGGACGCAGATGCCGAGGATCTCCAGGCCGAGGGCGCCATCGTGCGCGCTGTGCTCTTCCCACTTGTCGTCAAGAAGGGAGATGACGACGGCGTGGGCGACGACGAGATTGTTGTCTGCCCTGCCCTGGTCATCGTCGCGAAACCGAGGAGCACCAGCAGGCGGTCCATGCGGGCCCCGTCCTCGGACGCCGGCGGTGTGAGCCTCCTTCGCGGAGGAGTGAGCCCGTCGACGGCTCCAAACAGGAGCAATGTGAGCATGCAGGAGGCAGAATATTTCGAGGGCGGGATTTGAACGAGTTTTTTTTTTATAAAGAGATGATGATACTTTCTTTTTTCTTTTTTTTTTTGAAGAGAGGGGGGGAGGGGAAGAAGAAGCACCCAAACAACAACAACAACAACAACAGCAAGTTAGTAGCATGCACGGCATGAGCGAATTCAACGGCCGAGATAATGACAAACTAGGGGCGGTTTGGGAGATTATTATGCATGATTGATGTATGATGGGATTGGGTTTTCTTCCGAGATACCTTTTTTTTGTCCCCCTTTCTCTCAATTTGGTGGAGTTCAGGATTTCAATATTTACTATTATTATTTTTTTCGTTTCTTTTATTTACCTCTTTGCTCATTGCACACCAGATTGGCCTTTTTGTTTTGGTTTTTTTTTTTTTGGGAATGATCTGGCCTCATCTTTGGACAAGAGAAAACAAAACTCAGTAGACAAACAGTCAGTCAAGTCTCATGATGTAAAAAATTTTTAATGACGGAATGAACATTTACTACCCTCTCAACGAATTTCGGATGCAAGTGTGTTATTAGTATTTCATACCATGCGCTATGAATTCAGATTTTATTTGGAGTAAATTACAAGGCGTGCCGTATCTTCCGCTCTATATACTCCCCTCCCCTTCCTACACTACTGTCTGACCTATCTTTTCTGACCATCTTTCCTTCCACCTCGAATCAAAGGAAACGCTTTCGGTCTTGAGTCAATTTCACTCGCATGGGGTCCGCTATGGTTGAGGGCTGCTACTACTGCTACTACTACTACTACTGCTGCTGCGCCCAAGCCCCAGTGAAGTGTAGCCCCATCGGGGCCCCGAAAGCGTCGAGCTCTCCGGTGTGCGGATTCACTGAGAAGATTTCATTAAATTCGTCCTCGCGGAAGTGGTTGGACTGTTTGCATAGTGTCTAAAGGTTAGTATAACATACAACAACAACAACAACAAGAAGAAGAAGAAGAAGAAGTCTGTGCATCAGATAGGAAACCAAGAAAATGAACGAATCGGGGCTTGCTATGATGCCAGGCAAATTAAGTGTAGAGAAGAAAAGAAAAGAACTCACCCAGTCATCCATCATCATATTGTTCCCAGCCGCATTCTCCAGACCGGGCGGCATCGAGGCTCCCATGCCAGGCTGTCTGTACCCAACGCCCACCACCGAACTGCCGTCGCTGCTTGAGTTCTCGGGGCTGTCGTGGCTGACCAGCGGTGGCGGTTGTAGGTTCCACTGGGGCTGCTGCTGGTCACCTGCGGCGATGGTGGGTGGGATCATGCTTGACATCGAGGTGCTGAACATTGGCGGCTGTTTGGGCCCAGTTCCTGATAATACCTGCTGCTGCTGCTGCTGCTGCTGCTGCTGCTGGTGGTGATGATGATGAGGTGGGATCGATGTCTGCATCCCTAATGCAGTTGCCGTCTGCATGGAAGAGGAGACTTGTGGCATATGTCCCCGCGAGAGTGACCGGACCACACTCATTTCTTCCTTCATGGGCGGGTGGAAATTGCTTCCAGAGGATGATAGATATCCCGACGCTTGGGGATACTGAGAAGTAGACGGGACGGCTGGTCTCGCCGAGACTCTCCCACGAGGCTCTCCGCCGCTGCCACCAGCACCCTCCTTTGGCGCCCCTGGGACAGCCTCCTCAATCTTCACAGCCTGCTTGGCGGGGCTGGCACTCGCTGTCTGGGTCGGCGCCCTCATCTTGCGCATCCCCATGTACATGCCCATCTTTCCCATGATTTCGGTCAGGATCTTCTTGCTCTTCTCCTCGGTGGGCATGTTACGCTCCAGCCCGAATACGTAGTCCAGACACGCCCAGATGCGCGTGGCCTCCTTGTGGTCCGGGTGGTAGAACATGTCGGTGGCCAGGATGAGCGCCGCCTGGTACTGCTGGTATGCGCCGCTGTACCACTTCCAGAGGCCAAAGGCCGGGTCTGTGTCCAGCTGTATGGCCAGCTCGATGATCGTGATGCCGCTCATGATCAGCACGGACCGCAGGCGCTGGGGCATGGGGTTGGCAGTGTTGGCGTAGAAGGGGTGGAGGATCATGACGTGCAGCCTGTACAGGAGGAGGTGCATGACGAGCTTGGCGTAGCGCTGGACGGCGACGCGCTCGTCGAGCATGGGGTCGTAGTTGTGCAGCATGCGCTTGCGGAAGGTCTCGATCTTGGTGAGGACCTGTGTCAGGGTGATCTTGCGCGACTCGAGCTTGCGGCGGTCCGCCCAGAGGATGCGCATCATCTCGTTGACCTCGAAGCGGATGAGGGAGAAGAGGGTCGAGGTGAAGCCCGCCGACGGTTGCGGCGGCCAGGGTTCGAGGGTGAGCTGGTCCTCCTCGCAGTTGTCGGGCAGCCACGTGTCGTAGTCGTCTCTGCGGATGGCGGGCTTGGGCCCCTGTGCCTCGCAGGTGCGGATGTCCAGAAAGCAGAGCTGATGCCAGATCAGGCGGCGGACATGTGTCTCAAGGGGGTTGAGGTTATACGCCTTGTGGCCATCGCGGTGCAGGCCCATGCACTCTGCCATGCGGACTGCGGCACCGACCAGCACCGAGTGGGCTCGAGAGACCTCCTCACGGCACAAGGGGATCTAGCCAAATCATCATCATCATCATCAGCCTGACTTGTGTCCACACACACACACACACAGAGAGAGAGAGAGAGAGAGAGAGAGCGCTGATACTTACCATGTACATGACAAAAGCCTGCATTGTCTCGATCCTTGTGGTCCTCAGAAAATTCGCTTTACTCAGCGCAACTTCTGTGCTCATCTTCATCCTCTCCACCAGGTTCGCCTTGGTCAGACTAAAGTACTGGTTCACGGTTTCCTCGTCCATGGCCACAGCAGCACTGAACCAGGCGGCAAACAACAGAGCCTGAACCGACGCGCGAGGCTCGTAGTTTGCCTCAACTTCGTCCCAAAAGGTCTTGTACTGCATCTCAAACGAGGGCCGGTGGACACAGCGTGCTATCGGGTGGACGGCGTCAAAGTAATGCTTGAGGAGACGATCGCCAGCTACCCGCAAGGGGAGGAGATTGAGCAGGGAGGGTAGCTCGCCAACCTGTCCGAAGAAGACTCCGCTTGTGGGCGGAATGTAAGAGGCGCTCGGCCGGAGGAAGTCTGGTAATGACTGATTGGACCCAGCCGTTGCGTCGGAGAATGGTCCTGGTCCCGGTCCTCCCTGGCTCGGCGGTTCAGCAGCACCAAAGGGTGGCACCATTCCCGGCGGGAAGCCAGGAGGTGCCTGAGGCGCACCGCCCGAGAGTCCAGCTTGGATCTGGTCTCGCCTGTTAGCAGCTTCTTCTTCTTCAGGGCAGACCAATTGCCACCACACAACAACACCTACCTCTTCTGATATCCTCGGCCGGTTCAGGCCGCCAATCTTTTCCGTCAACCTCATCTTGCCCACCTGGACGCCCAAGTCCAGGATGTCATCCGCACCATCCGCGTCGTCCTCATACGTCAGGTCCAGGGCGACCATGGGCGTGATCTCCAGGTCCCTCTCCTCGTCAAACTCCCCCTCGACATCATCTGCCAGGATCCGCTGCTGGTAGAACCCCCGGCTGCTACGCGCCCCGGACTTGGCCACGTCCCTCTCCAGCTGCCGCTCCAGCGACCCGACCTTTTCCTTGATCTCCGTCAGGCGCAGCTGGCTGGCCTCGTCGAGCTTGGGGCCCAGGTACAGGCACTCGCGCCCGAACTTGGAGCAGTTCGTACACGGGTTCGACTTGTTGCACTTGAGCTTGCGGCGGCGGCATTCCAGGCACGAGGTGATCATGCGCATACGACGCCTGATTGGCCTGGTCGTCCCACTGCCGCCGCCGCCATCACCACCACCACCACCACCACCACCCCTCGTAGAGCTCGGTTGAAGTTGTTGTGATTGGTACTGTGACTCTTCTTGTTGTTGTTGTTGCTGTTGTTGCTGTTGTTGTTGCTGTTGTTGTTGCTGTTGGTGGTGGTGGTGGTGGTGGTGATGGGGTGGTTGGTATTGCTGCTGCTGCTGCTGCTGCTGAAGTTCTGACGACGGTTGCTGGGCGGAGGAGAAGCTGGGCTGTTGTTGGTGATAAAGATGACCGCCTCCTCCGGAGTTGTTGGTTTCTAAGCCCATTTCGGCATTCACGCCGCTGAACCCTGCGCCGGCGGCAGACGAGGAGAAGGATCTGTTGTTATTGTTGTTGTTACGGCCGTTTGTTGTATCCATAGTGCCCGCGAATGCGCCGGAAGCGCCGCCATCCGGGGGCTGATAATGTGCGCTGTTGGGACGCAAGAGCAGGTCTGGTCTGGAGTGGCACAGCGACAACCTAGGCGGCGGCGGCGGCAGCGGGGCGACGTATCGATGTGCGAGAGGATCAGAGCTAGCCATCTGACACACCCCCTGGTTTTTTTTCCTTTTTTTTTTTTCTTTCTTGATTTTGGTTTGAACCGGATATTGGGGTGGGGAGATTGGGAGTCCAGATAGAGTCGTATTATAGAATCCCAAATCAAGCAAGGGATCGATCGATCCAGCTCGGTCGCCCCCCAGGGTTGCCTTTCTTTTTTTCCCCTCAAGTCGCAGGAATTTAAAAGTATAAAGCACAACGTTTTCAGCTAACAATAGTCGGTAAGGATAATATCTTGTTCTTCTTTTCCCCCCTTCTATTGCGTGTCCTAAGTCCACACAAAGAAAACTGCTTCGGATGTAGGTGATTCAAGGACCTGTGCCTGTTGTCGTTGACCCAGCACAAAAAGTGATGAGTGGGCTGCGGAGGATCGGTCTGGTGGAAATTAATAAAAGACTCGTCAGCATGCACAAGCAGCAAAGTGCTAAATGCAACTGTAATCTCTCTCTCTCTCTCTCTCTCTCTCTCTCTCTCTCTCTCTCGTATATTATCTCCGGGACCCAGGCACGAAGGGGATGACCCTTGTCACAGCGATAGCTGCCAGGAAGAAGAAAGAAAGAAAAAAACCAGAGATCTGCTGCGATGGCCGCCGTTGCTTGTGCTTGTGCTTGTGCTGTTCTTGTCGCTAATGACGGTACAGCTGTGACGTCTGCAGGTGATTGATCGATCACGACCCGGGTAGTCCGAGTCGCCGCGCTCTTGTTGCAAAAGGACGTTCTAGCAGAGCCGTCGGTGCCAGGCCGCCGGTACTAGCATGGATCTCTTTCTCTTTCTCTCTCTCTCTCTCTCTCTCTTGTATGTCTGCTTTATAACAAAGGCGAATTCATCGGCTGCTTGTTCTGACTCTGGTATGGCAGGACTTGAAGGTTTCAAGCACAAAAGACATTGGTCGGTGGTCGGCGATTATGAGATCGAGACAAAAAGAAGAGAAAAGAGGGGAAAACTGAAGGGATATGAGGTGAAACAGAGATGCTGGTGAAAGTAATAATAGCAATAATAATGATAATAAATTGTGACGAGTGAAGAAGGCTGAGGGAGGAACAAGCCAGTCCATGAGACGGCTGGAGGGAGAACCTGGTGTCTCTGGGCCCGAGTGCTTTTCATGTTCAAAGCTTTTGGGTGTTCGAGAACGGCAACACAAGCCCATCCTTTTCTTTTTCTCCCCTAGAATGAAAATGGAAAATCCTCACTTCTGTCGTGTTACGTCACCGCCATCCTCTCAGCGCGGTGTCAAAGCGGCCGAGGAGAAGAGAGACCAAACAAGAACCAACCTTGAAGTTGGGGGCGACGAGGTCGTCGAGGACCGCAGCGGTCAACAAGAGTATTTCAAATCTTCTCCCTAGCATGCACCGCCCGTGGCTTGCCTGATGTTCCCTCAAAAACCCACTGCGACCTCGCTGGGTTCCCGTCGTGTAGAAGGCTGCCCGCTGCATCTCGGACCGACTCCATCAGCAGCATGGCAGCACAAGGCTAGGGCGGGAAAACATCCAGGAGAAGAAAAAGAAAGAAAAAGAAAAGAAAAAAAGCAGCCGCCACCACGTTTGAGATACGGACACTGCCGAAAATATCAACGGTTGACCGGTGACAAGCCCGCGACGGGCGACGTGCCTCAGCAGATGCACGTGGCGTCCCAGCCCGTCTAGCCGTGGGTGGGGTGGGGTGGTTGTCTCGTCCTTGCGCCATAATGAATTCCAAATGTCATGGTATTTCTTTTTGCATCAGGGCGAAGTCAACGTCTACATGCTACACGCATGCTGAAGCTGAGATCCCTCCCCCCCTTCTTCTTCTCTCCATCTTTCGGGGCGTTTCCCCCCTTGCTCTTGATGTGTTTCCAGTCTGTCGGACATGCGGCGGCGACCGCATGCCTCAAAGCTTGCTTATTGGTGTTGAGGGGGCAAGCACCCAAAGAAGCCTTGGCGGGTGAGGGCTGTCGTGGTCCACCTCATCTCAGATAAGGTGAGCCAAACCTCCGGTCCTGTGGCCGGCGAGATGGGGGGGGGGAGGGGGAGAGAGAGAGAGAGAGAGAGAGAGGCACAAGCAGGGTGTATTGCGTCGTGCTTGCATCCATCCCTGGTCCCATCCTTTTGCAGCTCCGCCACGGCAGAGGCGGGATCCTGAGGTGTGGTTGGCTTCAGCTGGCGAGCTGGGCACAAACCATGTCGGGAGAACATGGGATCGGGAGCATCTGGCGAACCCCAACAGATGCTGTACGACGTTGCGCACTGTGTGACGAGGTCCGCTCCAAGAAAAGTTGCGAAGTCGGCCTCCTTCCCTTTGAGAAGTGCATCAGAGGCGAGGGGGGAGGCGGAGAAGAAGGGAGGTCTGACGGGCGGTCTGTTCCAGCAGAGATGGTTGGGCCTGAAGACGTCAGCCGTGGTCTTTCGCCCTGCTGGCCGATCATGTATGCTCGTTATTTATCACGATGATTCTAGACCTTGTTAGTCTACATGCAAAGCGTTCTCAGGTCGTGCAACCTGCCCCCACCAAGCGACACACTGAGACGGCAGCTGGACGCCACTGTCAAGTAAATCTTGCCATACGCATTAAACTTGGATTCATTGACTCGCTCCTTCATCTAGGATGAGGCCTTGCGGTTGAGTGTTCTTTTATTATTGTTTTTTTTTAGTAGTCGTCTCATGAAACCCGTCTTATGATCAGAGATTTGGAAATGGAGTTCGTTGTGATCTGTTCGACTTTGCTCCTCGGTACACGTGATAGTATATCCAATTGCCCTTTCTTATAAGCCCCCAATAGTCTCCTCCAGCTTCATGTCTCCTCGAACTCCTTGTCTAGGATCTCAAAAGGCCCTTGCCCTCTGTAGGCGGACCCAGCGTCCTCGTCTGCGTGATGATGGCTTGGGGGGGAATTCGCCGAGCTATGCGTTTTCTAGCGAGCCTTCTTGAGTGACGGTGGATGTATGAGCTCCAGAGCGCACGCAATTTTGCAAGATGCAGACCTTTCTGGAGTTTGGGTATCTCAGCGCGGGATGTCGTTGGGGTCCCTTTGGAAACCGCTTCTCTGAGGCTTCTTTGCCACACCTGCCAGTTGGCCTCGCGGCGCCGTTTCAGAATCAAGCCTACCCTGATGCAAGACTGTTCGCCGAGGTGCTCAAAGATGATCCCCAAGTACCATCTCAAGCGCTCCACGCTCCCGCTTTTGCCTTGGTCCAATGTCCGCATAATGACAGAGGTCAATGTCGCCAAGTCGCGAGCAGACAGGTGGCCTTGTTTGTTTGCGAGAACACCAGTGAAGGCTGCCACGTAATGTAGGGCCTGCCGGTCCGTGAGCTGTCGGGCCTGAAGTAGCAGCTTGAGGCTCCATTGTATCCTCTTGACCTGGCGAGCCCATGCTTTTGTCCTGGGACCGCAAGTTACGGGCTCGTATGAGTCAAGTTGGCGTTCCACGCCCTCAGATTCTACCTCCATCAGCTGCTGATCATAGGAGCTCTCCACGGTTTGATTCGCCAATGGATTCAACGGCTGTTTGCCCGAGATATGGATGGTCATTTTTCGAGCCAGCAGAATCGGGTCGATCTGGGGATATTTCCAGCTTGTCGCTTGCTTTGCTGCGAACTTGTCCCAGAAGGCCGGCCACCAGAAGTTGCGGACTCTTCCTTCTTGCTTGCAGAGGATGAAGTGGAGGAGTAGGGCGACACGGTGATCGCTTGAAGTCCAAGCCAGCCTTTGTAGGAATGCAGAGCTGAGGGTGCGGCTGTCAGACAGCAGGGAAAGCTGTCGCAGGAGCTTCTTTGGCCCGCCTCGGAAACGGAGGAGGCTCCAGAGATTCCAGAAGATGGCCGTGCATTGTGTTGGCGCGTTCGTCTTGTTGACAGCAAGAGCCAAAGCAGCTATGGAAAAGTGGTCGTCCTTGCCTCGAAGGTTGTTCCAGATGGCGCGAGTCCAGTCTGGGTCTGTGAGCTTGCCCTGGCTGGACCAGTGAAGCAAGAACAGGTCGCACAGTTCCGTGTATGAGAGAGCAGCATGGCCGTTGGGCGCAAACATACACAACAGCTGCTTGAACTCGTCTGTCTGTACATGGGGCAGCCGGGCGAGAATCTGGAGCCAGTTGTAGCGCATTCTAGACCAAGTGGTAGGTGCCCCTGCGTGCATTACGAGTCGCATATACAAGTGCCGATGGGATCCCGGATCCGTGGCCTTCAAGGCCTCCGCGAGCAGCTCAGTCAGTCGCATATCATCTGACATCAAAAGAGCCTGCTTGAGCGCAATTCGTTGTACTCTGGCGAGCAACCTCTCGGCAAGACGCATATGGAAGCGTGCTCGTTGGATTTGTCCGTCGGCCAAATTCGACTCGATGGCCTTGAGAAGCTTGTCAATCCGTCCAGACCAGACCGAAGCGTTCGACGAGAGTCGGGATATTTCAGCGTGATGCCAGTGCTCCGGCTCTCCGTGGAGGTCACTGGTGCTCCACAGGTTGAAATAGCGGTAGAGGACAGAGAGTAGCAGGTTACTCGATCTTCGCACTTGTCGCGGGCGGAGGTTGTCCATGACAAACACCAACAGCTTCGTATTCGCTATGTTGACTTCGCAATCCCTCAACTGTTCCAGCCACTTCTCCCAGAACCGTGCCGTAGGGACGAAGAAGTTGCCGTCCAGTGACTTCGCACCCACGATGCCTTGGGCAGCACTAGACATGAGGTAAGGAAAAAGCGACTGCAACTCCGGATACACCCGACGTGCTGTCTCGAGGTGTTCGAAAGCCGCAAAGTATATCTCGCCGACACCTGAGCCGGTGAATTCTCCTCTCGACACAGATTTTGTAACCTGGCGGATGAGACCTATGAATTTGGCGCGGTATTCCTCGGCAGTGCTGAAGCTGCTGATGTGCAACTTTTTCAATTTGTTCATGAAGGACATGACGGGTTGCGGTTTGAAGTCGACCCGGAGCGGTGGCGGCCTTTCAACCTCCCTTCCAGCCTTTCGCATAACCGTTGTTTTAGGGGGGGCGGACGGTTCGAGAGCTCGTCGGATGGTGACCTTTGGCGGCGGCGGTGGCGACCAGAGGTCTGGCTTAGGGGGCTGCCACTGCCATTTCGTCATGTCTGGTGCGTTTGAAAGTGCCCATACTGGCAGCGATCCGATGGATTGCATGGCATTGAGCTCTGTCATCTGTCTTCTTCCGAATCGCTTGCGGTGATACATGGGCCCTGGAGCCGAGCTGACGGTCCGCCTCTTTGTCACTGCAACATCGAGATACCGCTGGAACGCTCGACTGAGGACGTCGTCCGTCACCCAGACAGCGTCGAGAGACACATCGTTGCGGCCTCGGAGTGCTCGGCAGCATTGTATCGTCGGTCTCGGAGGCATGGTTGGCGGGCTGTATGCGCCTCCAAAGTCATAGCAATCCCTTAGCAGAACCCTGCCGCTGACGGGCTGTTCTCCGGATGATCTCTCGGAGTCGTCGGCATGGGCCAATGGGTGGTGGTGTCGGGGGAAGGGATGTGGTTCGGATCAGCTGGGCGACGGTGTGCGATAGGATGTTTTTGAAGACATTCTCGGAAGGGCAGCGAGAAGAAAGTTGGAGCTTTGGCCCGCCAAGCCTAAGAGCCTGGTGCTGTGTACCTGGCGCTACTGGGTACGTACTGTACTGTACATAGTACTGCCATACATGATATGTGCTGTAAGTTCTGTTTCTAGGGGCTGTCTGACAGGGGTGAGGCACCCTGGGCCACCCTGACTGGCCAGTGACGACAGTGATTCCGGGAAGGTTGCCGCCCCCACCCCCCTTCCCATATGTAGCTTTTCTAGCTGCTGTCAGAGCTTCTCATTCTGAGCCTCAGATGGTGGGGTACTATTTTCACGACCTCAACCCTCAAACAAACAGCAAGCATGGGACAATTCGAGCCGTTGCAGAATGATCTGCTCCTCAGAGCAGCATGGGGCAAGTCATTCTTGGTTATATGGTCCTCTAAACCATTTACGATTCTGAAGACGACTAACCTCTTGGGAGGATATAGGCGAGAAGGTCGAGCGACCACCCATCTGGGTGATGCGCCAAGGTACACTGAACACGATTTCCGATCTGCTGAGCCGCCCCGTGATGACACTGGACTGTTGGCTGATTGGTGAGCAATAATACAACTCAGCCGGTCGCTATCTTCCCGAATACCATGAGGCCAAGGGCACTCGCGATTTCTTCGAATGCTGCCGCGATCCCGAGGTCGCCTCCACCCTGACCCTGCAGCCCATTGAGCGCTTCGCCGGGCTCCTCGACGCCGCCATTATCTTCTCGGACATCCTCGTCATACCGCAGGCGATGGGCATGGTGGTGGAGATGGTGGACAAGAAGGGCCCGCACTTTCCCGATCCGCTCAAGACGCCCGAGGATAAGCAGTACAAGGAGGTCATGGAGCGACACGTCGATGTCGCCAAGGAGCTGGACTACGTGTACAAGGCCATCACGCTCACGCGGAAGAAGCTGCAGGGACGGGTCCCCTTGTTTGGATTCTGCGGTGCGCCGTGGACCCTGCTGTGCTATATGGTCGAGGGCGGCGGTACGAAGCTGTTCGTACACAGCAAGACTTGGATCTACAAGTATCCAGAGCAGGCCAAGGCTCTTCTACAGAAGATTGCCGAGCTCTGCGTCGACTACCTCGCATTACAGGTCGAGGCTGGCGCTCAGGTGAGCCCCGCCCCGGGCATGGTGGATATAGCTTCTGTCTTGCCTAGTTCGTGAGCTGACGAAACACCCTAGATTGTTCAAGTCTTCGACTCTTGGGCAGGCGAGTTGTCACCGACCACCTTTAAAGAGTTCTCAGAGCCCTACCTACGTTACATATCTGAGAACCTGCCTAAGAAGCTGAAGTCGATGCAGCTGGACCCGGTGCCCATGGTCGTCTTTCCCAAAGGCGCCTGGTATGCTCTGGACTCGATGTGCAACTCGGACTACAACATCGTCGGCCTGGACTGGTTGTACGACCCGGCCGAGGCGTCCAAGGTCCGCGGTGACAGGAACACCGTGCTTCAAGGCAATGCTGATCCCGGTGTCCTGTACGGCTCACATGAGTCGATCACCAAGACCGTGAAGAACATGGTCGAGGGTTTTGGCTGGGCACAGAAGAAGAGAGGCTGGATTGTGAACCTGGGCCATGGAATCACACCATTTGTCAAGCCGGATGACTTGAGATTCTTCCTGCACGAGATTCATCGTCAAACACTGGCTGCGTAGATGGCTGTGTCCTCCACTATATATAATTTAGAAAAGGTTATCCGCTTAGACTACCAACAATGCATCGCTTGCGGTCCTCGCCTCTAAGGTATACTGTTGAAGTCAATGACCGTCCTATGCAATCATTTCGTCAGCTGCGCGAACGGAAACTAAATAAAAAACAATAATAAAAGAACAGCAAAGCAAAAAGTGCTTTCGATGAGAGACGTCTAGCAACGGAAAGATCAGAGCCAACAGTGCTATGGGAGAGCATTGAACTTACCAACTAGTTCTCAAACCCTTCTTACCACCAATGCTTTTACAGAGTCCCTGACTCTGGACGTTGTCGATGTGAACATCAGCAGATCCTATAAGACATATTACTGTATCAGCAATCTCTCATGTTCCACGGCAACTTCTAAAAAAAAGAACAGAGGCCACTCCCCATGAACTTACCCCAACCATCGTCGCCAAAATTATGCTGCCGCAATACCGTGGTGGCCACGGCCTTTGCGAGACCCTTTCCGCGATACGGCTCCTGTCTCACTCGTCAGTCATCTTAAGCATCGTAATAGAAGATACCCAGCAAGCCGGCTTTCTTTCTCTCTTTCTCTGCCTTCCCCCCCCCCCCCTCCCTTTCCTCCTTTCCTCTACTCACCTCGACATGCAAAGTGCTCAGTGTTCCAGCATTCCCCATAAAACCCCAAGCAACCAGCACTCCTTCCCTGTTCCTCACACCCACATTCGGCTCACACATCAAGTGGTCCGCCACCTTGGGGATCTTGGTCCGCGACGCAATCAGAGGGACATCCTCCCTCGTCACCGCCGCCCACCGCAGCCCGTCCCTCGCAAACTCGGCCCTCTCCAGCGCCAGCAGCTCCGCCGGGAGCACAGGCAGCTCGTCCACCCGGAACAGCCACACGTCGTGCGGGTTCCAGTAGCTGCTCGTGAACCCGCGCCGCTCCACCAGGAGGCGGTAGGTGCCCTCGTGCAGGTTGCCGACCATCATGCCTCCGGGCCGGCCCAGGACGTGGCGGTTCTCGGCGGCCGTGGCGGAGGCGATGTCGCGCGCGCGCTGGAAGATGGCGACGGCGAGGTCGAGGACAAGGTCGACCTCTGCAGGTGATAGGGTGGACGACGATGACGACGACGATGATGATGATGTTGTCACGTCTGCACTTTGTGGGACATCCTGGAGTGTCGAGTAGAAAAACATCTCGGTGCTGGGGTGCTGGGAGAGGTCCAAGTAGGCGGCGGCGAAGTGCTTTGGGGCTGCCCGCTGCTGCTGCTGGCCTGGCTTCGTCCCGGCCTTCTCATCCTGTCGGGCGAGCCTGTCGTCGTCGGTCGCGAAGAGAAAGTGAGCGTGTTGGGATGTGCCTCCTGGGCGGTGTGTGAACTGCCCGCGCCGGAGGACGGAGAACGAGTGTGGGAGGTGTTCTTGGAGCGGGGCGAGGAGGGCCAGCGGGATGGGCCCTGGTGTGTCCGTCACGGTGGGCGCCATTCTTCACGCAAGGCTGTGTATATGAAATTAATGAATATATATATGATTATTTCGAGCCGTGGTGTGTGGTGATGACCTTGGTCTTGGCAATATCAACGAATAGGCAAAATTGTTTCCGAGTTCTCATGAATATATATATATATATATATGTATATATGTATATCCCACATGGTGTTGATATAAAATTGAGTCATAAAGCGGCAAGATTATTTGTTGGTGGTGGTGGGTCGACGTTCTTCCTATCGCGGAGCAACTGCGCAAAAGAACCAACCCAAAAGGGCCGCGCAAATTTACGCAGATTCATGATGCGCGGAAACGCATATAGGAATATTCTAGGAAATCATTGTTAATGTAGGGAGGGGGGGAAATCATGTTCGTTTTCTCACGGCATGACAAGCCTGCCCTCTGAAAGTAACAGACAAGATCTGGAGGATGGCTTAGACGGGGACAGATAAGTTACTGTAGTGTAGGGTAGGATTTTTAAGGAACCGCCGTAGTCGCCCATTTCCCCCTCTACTTAATCTCACTCTTTGCAGATACATAATTCTGCCCTCTTTCTTCGATAACACATCTTGATATAAATTGAATCCTTCCTAATCGTAGTTCCCTCCCGAATTAGGCGGTCCGCTGCAGTCTACAACAGAGTCCTGACCGAAACACCAGCCCTATTTTAACCAGACAAGAAGGGGAAAAAAAAACACAATTGGGTATTCATTCCTCATCAGCTTCCTCCTTTCTATGGACTGCTGATTTCCTACTATACTTAAGGCATCTGCCAACCCCGAGAATTTTTTGTTGATCTTGGTCTTTGGCCCTCTGCGGACAGTCTTGAGAACCTCTAGTCCTTCTTTCCGATGCCCAGCAGGGCCTTTCCCTTGGCTGCCAGCCCCTTGGGCTCCTCCTTCTCATCAGCGATGGCATTGGTGTTGGTGGCTTTCCTGGCCTGCTCGGCCTCGTCGCCCTTGAACACATTGCCTGCGCCACCTCGTCCGCTGTGCTGTGCACCCTGGCTCTCGCGGCGCGTCACACTGTGTCCCACCCACCCTCCTAGATTAGCATACTGAACTGAGCTGACTGGACTGATTGATTGATTCATGGATGGATGGACCACCATAGGGGAGAGGGTCAGGATTTCCCAAACTTACGGCTCGACGTCCTGCCGCGCCCTCGTCTCAGCCGGGTCCTTGTTCGGGGCCATATTCCCAGAACCGCCCCGCCCGGTCGTGACCATGCCCGTCTTGAGGATGGGTGTCTGGAGGTCCTGGGGCTGCAGCTTGGGCGACTTGGTGCTGTCGACAAAGTTGCCCGCGCCCCCGCGCCCGCTGCTTGCGTATTGCTGTCCGCCTCCGCCCATGGTTGTGGTGGTAAACAATGGGAATGCGATCTGATATTGATTGGGTTTCTTTCTTGCTGAGAAGCAGCAGAAAGGACGTTCCTGTGCGGTAAATTCTGGGTCGAGTCGCCGATTTGTGTTGCTTCGAGAAGAAGAAAAAAAGATGCGGGGCTGGATATGAGAGAGGGAGAGATGGAGGGAGGGAGGGAGGGAGGGAGAAAGAGAGAGGTTTTGATGTCAGGGCTGCGCTGCTCCTCTTAAGATGCCGCTCAATTTTTTCTTCTTCTTCTTTCTTCTTCTCCAATTCGCTTGGCCGGTGAAGGCTTGAGTCGTGGGAAGGTACGATATTCGACTTGTTATCTATGAGACAAAGGGCTGATCCTCAGGCTAAGTTGGCGCTGGGGACTTGGCGAGACAAAACTTGGAAGCTCTCACTGCTTTAAATTCAAAAAGAGGTCGACGTCACAACAAGGGAGAGAGAAGGAGAAAGGTAAGAGAGATAGGAGGAGAGAGACAGAAAGAGCGAAGGAACAAAGAAGGGGGGGGGGGGGGGTTGTAGCCTAGGACAGGTTGATAGAAAGAAGAAAAAACTCTTTTTTCTCTATTTATTTCTTGTCACGAGAGCGCAAACATCCATGGATGATGGACTTTGAAGGCTCTGATCTCACCCTATTTAAAGTACAGTACGGTGGTGGTACTCCATCCGAGTCCGGGGAAATGGGTCATAGCCCAGCCTAAGCCTGGTAAGTCGCCCTGAAAAATACCTTTTTTTCCTTCTCTTTTTTTGTTGCCCTTCCCTCTTCCCACATAGGATCGAGTTTCTGGGAGGGGCTGAGCAGGCTTCTTGCTGGTCGTCTTACATAGTACATAGTATAAGGCAACGAAAACGTAATGAAAACGTCTCGGCGGCCACCGCTTAACTGCCGAGCGCTAAGTATGACCGCGGGCGTCCTGAGACAAGTAAATTGGGGGTGGGATGCACCCTTTCCGGCGTGTGCGCATGTGGACCATCGATCGTATGCTTGGCTGGCTTGATGGTGTCATAATAGGGCATTGGTGACCCAGAGGAGGGACAGGGGGGAGAGAAGAAGGAAGAAAAAAAGATGGCAAGAATAAAAATAACATAAAATTCAAGAAGGAAAGAACAAGCACATGGCAGTTTTACTACGATATTTCGTCATGCTGTGGGACCGAGTTGACCTTGGCGGCCCAGGCGCGTGGGTACTTTTGGGGGGAGAGAAGAGAGAGGGGCGATCGAGTTTTCATTGCTCGGCCCGCAAAAATGAAACTGTTCGATCGGGACTATACTGAAGAGACGGGCAAGAGGGCCCGCGGTGGTACTCTGGTCCGTGTTATAAGAATAAAGGAATGTCAAGTAGGCGAACGAGACACACAGACCCTATACATAGTGGCAACGGAATGAGGCATCTGCTAAGAGAAATAGATGTACAAACAATTGATGTTGCTTGTGCTTCTGTTACAGCACCTCACTAATGCAGGGTTCTTGATTGATATCAAGTATGCTGAGAGCACAAGCATGAGACCAGCTCTGGCTGAAGGGGGTCACCATATGTAGGTGTGCTGTTCTGCATGTTGAGTAACTGTATTTGATATAGCACCGTAGCCTGCTGATTGAGGGTTGCTCTTATTTGCCGTTGCACTCAAAATGATAAATGATAAGCATTATTGCTTTAAACCTGGGTGAAGGTTATTAGGCTGAGAAACATGGGAATCTCAAGGTCCAGTGAGTGATGCATCTAGGCACACCCCCTTGTCCTCCCAAATAAATAAATTAGAAAAAAAAAAGGAAGGAAGGAAAGAAAAAAAAAAAAAAAAAAGAGGGGGGGGGGGGGGGGGGGGGGGGGGGGGGGGTGTTGTTTGAATTTTTTATTTTTGGACAGGCATTGGGCATGTGTTACTGACCGG
>JACWRQ010000659.1:46-15587 GCA_014849955.1 Cryphonectria carpinicola | reverse complement strand
CCCGCTTTTTGTTTGTTTTTTATACTTCTGGGATTGGTTCGGGCGCTCAATTCTTTTTTTTTTTCGGGTCGTTTTTTTTTTTTTTTTTTTTTTTTTTGGAATCTACCCTGAGTTCGGCACTTGGAAAGTAAATTTTCTCTTTCTAGTAGGGTACACCTGAGTGGTTATCAAGGATGTTGGGGAAAGGTTCGAGGACGTTTCACATTTGGCCCAAAAATCTTCACCAACTTATCCGTATGAAGAAATCGAAAGTGATAAAAGGCACGTCAAGACAAAAAAGAAAAAGAGGAAGAAAATTGAAGAGAGAAAAGAAAGAAAGGAGAGAACAGACAGGACGTCTGCTATGGTACGTCAGCAGTGGTTCCTTGGCCCCCTATTCTCGCCCAACCCACCACGTTTTGTTTTGTCGAGCTTACTGTACTGGCCAGCCCAAGCCCTGACACTGCCGGAGTTACCTATAGGGAGTACCTGCAGCTACCCCATCCTACCCATCTTCCCGCCCTTAGCAGTATATTGTTAGGTGGACACACCTGGGTCCCTGAATAGGAAAGTAAGTGCCCCCTGGCTAGCAGGGCTTACGAGCCAGTCAGGAGGCGCAGCGCCTCTCCCATACATAAGTACCGTAACACCACACTTGCCTGGGGGGTTACGATCTGCGGTCGTTTTTATCTGGCAGAGAGGCAAGACGCCCACAGCGGGCAAAAAAAAAAAGAAAAAAAAAGAGACCCTGCCGTGCCTGCTACAGCCACCTAAGCCACTGCAGATACTGCTGCAGCTGGGGTCGCAGATTGGCGCTGCACGCCATCACCCGCCGGGGGGGGAAGGCGGGGGGGGGTTGGGAAACCCGGTATACCCAAGCACTGTCAGGGCAAGGAGGAGGGAGTAGAGGGTACGCCAGGGGCGATCCAGGAGAAGAAGAAAAAAGAAAAAAAAAGAAAAAAAAGAAAGGCCGACCAGCCAGTCAACTCTCATCCCTACCGAGTACTTACTATGGTACATAGTGCTGCAGGAAGTTAGGCTCTCTAATCTCAGCATCCCTCTTACTCCCGATCGCAGCAGAGGCCGGCATTGAAAAGAAAAAAAGAAAAGAAAAGAAATAAATACATAAGAGATAGATGGACAAGTCTCTTTTGACGGTAGAGTACAGCAGTACATACGTTTACTTACATAGCAAAGTCTCGGCTGACCCCACGCCCACCCCACAGCGTACGTCTGTGCCTCTGGCGCCCCTATAGCAGACGCTGTCAAAAACACTATAGTACTACAGTACATAGTACAGTACTACCATTACACAGTAGTTATAGCATGTCTGTGTGGGTGTGCGCCCCCCGCCCCCCCTGCACCACGCCCCCCCCACTGACGTTGACTGCCGCGCAAGGTACAGTACTATTATTATTATTATAGTAGCAGTACTATGGCAGGTAGTGGTGCTGGAGCAGGCGCCCAATCCTTCAGCGCTCGCGGTTCAGCCATCACCAGATCACTACTTTAAGTATACAGGAATCTGAACCCGACACCCAGGCCAAGTATTTGACGGATGTGCGGGTGGACCCCCCCCTTCTCGATAATTGTACCCGTACCCGTACACGTGCTGTACCACCACACTATTCGCCTTGCGGCCCGAATCATCATCATCCTCCTCCTCCTCCTCCTCCTCCTCCTGCTGCAGCAGCGTGCCGGTCCCCCTGGCCCCCAAGAGAGAAAAAAAAAAAAGCCATCCTGGCCCTCCTCGCAACGGTCATCATCGCAACGGTTGCATAATGGTACGGTACGGTGCGTTGCGCGCAGGATTTACCACCTGACAGGAAGAGAACAGAAAAAAAGAGACGCTTTTTTTCTTCTTTTTTTTCTGGTTATCAAGGTCAAGAAAGGGGATCCAGATCCGACCTGTCGCATTTAGGCGCGACACACCCACCTTATTTTCTCCTTGCCTCCTCCACCAGCACAACCAGGGGTCACGGCGCAGGACCAGGAGCAGCAGGATCAGCAACGCCGCGCACCGCAGACCGTTTGTTCTGCATCAGAAGAAGATTCTTAGCAACCAATCCTCTTTCTTGTCTCGACACCCTGCGAACACTCCCCCCCCCGTATCTCCCCTTCGATAACGTTGATTGCTCGTCAGGGTACGACTTTCAAAAGCACACGCACGCACTCTGTCTCTGTGCCACCCTAAAGGTCGGCGGCATCCGTCACAGGGCACGCACCCCTGGACACCAAAAGCCAAGAGCCCCATACTACGCGCAGGCACGCACCCACTGCAGGAACAGGCCCAGGTCCAGGTCCAGGCCCAGGCCCAGGCACAAGGCACGGACAGGCACTGGGCACACGCAAACACACCACACCAGCACGAGAGAAGAGAGAGAGAGAGAGATCGATCGCCTTTGTTCCCTCCTTGATCTACGCCCCTTCTCCGGCCCAGATTACCGCTTATGGTTGCTGGCCTTGACAACGACAACATACATTCGTCTTCTTCGTCTTCCGACACGGCATTTTCCCCCTTCGACCTGCTGTTTTCTGTCGACCTTCTTCTTGGCCGACCGCCATCTCCCATTCTCCTTCCGCACCCCTCAACGCACACCCCCCCCCCCTCTCCAAGGCCGGACCCTCGAGCCCGGTCCCATCTACTGCAAACCTATCTGGGGGGGTTTCTGGTCGGTAACTGCAGCCCGCCCGCCCGCATTGGATCGACCGTCTGATCGTTCGGCTGAAGAGGGATCCAGGCCCAGACACCAAAAGGAACCAAAGAAAGAGAGAGAGGAAAGGAATCTGTGATAGGTGAAGCGCCATAGATTTATCAAACCGGTACAGGGTCCCTCTCAGAAACACACGCAGGCACGGAAACAGTCACAGGGCGGTACACCCAGCGAGTACGACAACCGCCGCCCCCTTCACCCTTCCCCAGGGCGCCCAAACAGCCGCGACGCAGCAGACAAGACAGATAAACCACAGAAGGTTGTGACGCAGAGAGGGACTCGGGACCGTTTCCTCTCTCCCACAATCCGGGAGAAGAGGGAGACACACCGGTCCCCCCCCCCCTCTCCTCGCCGACACCCCCCAGAGACGCCTGCAGAGATGTCATCACCTCATGTATACTCCCAGGCACAACCACATGCACGGCAGCCCGCCTCTGCATCGGCTACCACATCCCTTCCCGCCTCTGCATACAACTTCCACCTGAACGGTGCCGGCTCGACCTCCAATCTATCCGCAACCTCTGCCTCCTATTCCGCCTCGAATCCCACTTCCCGCTCGACCACGCCTGCATCGCAGACCACCTTCTCCTCCTCCCGGAGACCCCTCTACCCACAGCAGCAGCAGCAGCAGCAATTTCTACAACATCAGCAATATCCACAACATCCACAACATCCACAACAGCCGCTCTACGACTCCTCCGTCCCCGTCTCGAGGACCGTCTACGGTGCCGCCTATCCAATCAGCAATAAGCCCTCGCAGATTGTCAATACCGCCCCTCACATCTCTTCCGCCCTCAACTATCCCCCTCCCTCCCAGTCGTCGAGCTTTTCCGCCTCGGCACTGCCGCGCACCTCATCCCTGCTCCCACCGCCTCGCATCACCGTCAATGAGGGCAGCCGTAAACAACTTCCGCCTCTCTATAACCCCTTCAATGCCTCCCCCTTTGCCGAGCCATTGAACGAACGCGACGACGAGCCCGTCTCTCCCAAGAACGTGCGGCGCCGTGGCTCCAGGACGCACTCGCGCTCCAGCAGCCTGGGCGGCCTGAGCGACGGCTTTCGAAATCTCAACCGCTGGTCCATCTCCACCGCGTCCAGCCGTGCCTCGAATGCCACACCTTCGACAAAGAACCGCTTCTCCCGGCGGATGAGCATCGACTCCACCACTCTCTTCTCGCAGTCCAACCAGGCCGTGTCCCCTAGGAGGTTACACAAGGGCCGTCCGTCGACCGCTGGCGGAGCAATTGAGGAGAGCCAGACCTCGATAATACCGCCGCTGGAGACCCTCCCTCCCATCCTGACCCTACCGTCCCTGGACCAGGAAGATTTCGAGCGGGCTGTGCTGTCGAGGCAGGAATCGAGGGCCGAGAACGATCTGGGGGGGCGCCTTGGTGATGATTTTGCCCGGGCTCACGAGACCTCATACCTCTCCATGTCCGCGCGCGCCACGCCGGACTCAACACTGCCCACGTCTGCCTTTTATCGCGACGTCAGCAACAATAACAACAACAATATGTCGCACACCGAAGAGGCACCCTCCTCCACCTTCGTCCGCGGCCATCAGAGGAGCCGCTCACAGGGGCTGAAGAGCAGCACGGACAGCGCGTCGTCACCCAGGGCGCGGGACCGGGCCAAGCAGCCCTCGCAGAAGGCCATGCTCTCCAAGGCGCTGCAGAAGGCCAACACAGCCGTCCAGCTCGACAATGCCCAGAACTTCGACGGCGCCCGCACTGCCTACTGTGAGGCCTGTGACCTGCTGCAGCAGGTCCTGCAGCGGACCCCTGGGGACGATGACAAGAGAAAGCTCGAGGCCATCGTAAGTCTTCTTCCCCCGCCTGCCTTTTTTTTTTTTTGTTGTTGTTGTTGTTGTTGTTGTTGTTGTCGTCCCAAGAGATACTGACAGTAGTGTCCGACCTGAAGCGCAAGACGTACTCCAGCCGGATCGAGGAGCTGGACCAGATGCTCCCCGAAGACGCAGAAGACGGCAAGGCACTGCCCCAAACACCAGCAAGTACCAGCACAGGCTATCGGACCAGGGCCGCCTCGGCCGCCTCGACCACCGATGACTTTGTTCAACAGCCAGCGAGACAGCGGTCGGACACTGCCCGCAGCCAGCAGAGCGTGCCCAACTACGCCAGACCAACATCTGTTGCCTGGCGGCCCCAGATGACAACAAGCAGTCCAAAGGCTGTAAACGACGGTCCGCGATACACGACAACGACGACATCTACTACCAACAACCACTCTGGGGAGCCGTTTGACCGATCGCAGTCCTCCTTCTCCCACCGCTCACCCCGCCGTGCGCAGACTGCAGATCAGGACATGTTCCTAGCGCGGCCCATGGACAATGAGTACATGCCACAACCCCTTTCCCCGCGGCGGCCAATCTCCCCTGTGAGGGTTCCGACGCGCGCGAGTCCCGACGTGCCCGGCCGGAGCGAATTCGCAGGCGATCACAACCGTCTTGTCCCTGATATGTCCTCACAGAGGGGTCATCAGCGGTCCAACAGCCACGAGTCTATCTCCTGGCTGGATCCGATCGATGAGTCGGGAGGCTCGTCAGCGTCATCCGTCCACTCGAGATCATCGTCGATGGGGGTTAGGAGAAAGCACATTCGAGCGGTCAGCGGCGACACCGAGGCCGAGTTTGATGCAGCACTCGACGACGCAATAGAGGCCGCATACGATGACGGGTACGAGCCCGCCCCGCCTGCCCCGCAGCCGCGGCCAGTGAATCTCGATCATATCATCGACGAGGATGATGTCGTTGCACAGGCACTGCGAAAGGTTCAGCTGGCCAAGGAACGGGTCCGCCAGTCGGAGATGGAGATGCAGAGGCTTGCAAGCGACAGGAACCAGCGGATGCGGGCCCTGCAGGAAGAGGAGGAACAGACGCTGCCGGAAGGATTCTACGATGGGTCTGATTCCGACGACGACGACGACGACGACGACGAGCGTGTCCTGGAGAAGATGACGGACGGCTACGCCATCGAGGACTTTGCGCTCGTAGACCAGCAGCAGTCATCATCAAAAGCTCGCCTCCCCCGCGAGCCCGATTCGAGCGAGCAACAGGCGCCGCGCACATGGCACAGCTCCGCGGCGTCGAACCCGCCTGCGACGGCGAACACCACTCTTTCCACTGTCTCGGAGAACACGCCAGTCCCGTCACTATTCAAAAGCCAGGGCCCAATTGCGCCACCTCCGACGCAATCGCTGCCAAAATTGCCTCCCCCGCGGCCGGCTTCTGGTGGCCGAGACAGCGTTCGGGACCGTCGGCTGTCCGGGCAGAACGCCAAGCAGCTGAAGATCGAGACACAGCAGCTTGGGCCTAAGGTCAGGGAGCCGGCCACCGCGGGTCCTATGCTGCAGAACCCGGAACTGCCCCTGAACACCATGCTGCCCCAGACCGCCGGCCTCATCAGCCAGCAGCGGCAGACCCTCGCGGCTGTTCCCAACCGATCTGTCTCGTTACACCGCGGGCCGTCGCCCATCCCTTCTGGGATCTCTATTGAAGCGGCACCGCCAACGCCACCTGTGCCTACCGGCTTCCAGGACTCAGACAGCCGGTCTGGGTCGTCGTCCAACGCGTCGAGGCCGCCCACCCTCCGCAAGAACTTCTCCTCCAGCTCTCTCAAGAACATGAAGACGCGGAAGCTCTCCGTCTCCAACATGGACGAGTACTCGGACATCTCCCCGGGCACGCCCATCTCCAACCCTTTCAACGGCGTCTCGGCGGCCCGCCTGCCCGCCATGCCCTCCCTCCCTACGCCTGTGGCTTCTGCCTTCCGGGATCGTATGACCTCAGCAGCCGGCGGCTACCACCTGTTTGATGCCGATATCCATACGCCCAGGTCGCCGACCGAGCGGGCCCCGGTGACGTCAGACGGCGCTCCGGTACCTCTGGAGCCATGTCCCAAGGAGACGATGCTCCGCCCCTTCTGGCTGATGCGGGCGCTGTACCAGACGCTGTGCCACGCCAAGGGCGGGTACGTCAGCAACAAGCTGTTTGTACCGCGGGATGCCTGGCGCACCAAGGGCGTCAAGATCAAGAACGTGGAGGAGAAGATCAGCCAGTGCGACCTGCTCACCGCCGCCCTGCAGAAGCTCGACAGGGTGAACACGGACGATGCAGATGCCGTGCTGGAGGAGATGCAGAGCCTGGAGGCCGTGCTCGAGCAGGTGCAGACGTTCTTGGCCCGGCGGCTAGGCAACGATGTCGGCGTGCAGGCCGCAGGCGCCATGTTCAAGGATGCAGACGGTGCCATGGATGGGCAGGACGGCAAGGCGATCCCGCGGAACAACTCGGTCAGCCAGAAAGGAGCCTTCAGCTGGAAGCGGCTCCGGAGCAAGACCAGCTCGACCACCATCAGCAACTCGTACCAGGGCGGAACAGGTCGGAAGGAGTCAGGTGCAGCAGCAGAGGCACTGCTGGCTACGCTGCCGTTCACGGATTATCCTACTTCTAAGCCAAGCAAGAGGGACGTGAGCGCGGTGCAGTTCAGCGGACCCAATGCTCACTACATGGCCGCGCTGGCGAGATTGTTTGACGCAGCGCAATGCATAGGTACGGGGGGTTTTTCCTTTTTTTTTTCTCAACTCCTTTTTCCCTTTCATTTTTCATGTGATTCACATCCTCTGGAGCAAATCAACCTTGCTGACCAAGTGTTCTCTCTAGACCAAATCGCCCGACAAGTCGAGGACCCTGGGCTCCGACACCAGGACAAGACACAGGTGGGCCTTGAGCTCAGCACTAGGCACGCTGCCGAGTTCTTTGCCTTTTATGTCTGCCGATTTGTGCTCCAGGACTTGACGATGTTGTTGGACAAGTTTATCAAGAGGGGAAGCGAATGGGTGCTTGTCTAGTTGGCCCTGGGCTGTGTGTCTTGTCTACGACGTAGCTGCATCGGCATGAGGAAAAACATGCATGGCTATCTCAAATAGTCACCTTTTTTTTTCTTTCTCTCTTTCTCTCTTCTTTTTTCCTTCCTTCCCATCTCCCTCCCCATATCTTTTCTTCTTTTGCGTCTATATATTAAGGCCCTACGGGGGCAACGAAGTTGAATGCCCAGGGCGAGGCATTATTGACCTTGGGATATTTTCCTCTTCTTTGGGATGCTGAATGATGGGTTTGAACCTTGGTGTTTATGAAGGAAGATATCCCCGCATTGGACTGCATACAGTTTCAATGACAAATCCGCATTTGCTGTTCATCTGCCAGCTTGTAGTTTTATTCTCACACACTGGCACTCGTCGTGATTTCGATTTGAATAAGAGATTAAACACCAAGTACCTTTTTTAAGTACCTAATTAAGTGAGTACTTTTACTAAACTAAAGTGCTGGCTTGGAGGCCTATCATTTTTGGGGGAAAGAAGGGGGGGGGGGGGGAATACATACTACCCTGGCCGCGATAAGATAAGAAATTGACCATTGTAAGTAACGTCGAGGAAATTTGGAGAAGCCGCCGATTCGGAACTCAAGACGAACTTGTCGAACAACACAGAAACGCCATGTTTGGTCCCTCCTAACCTCTTCTCCTTCCCTGCACCTCCCTTTTTGTCGATTGGATGCGCGGGTCTCTTCAGTCGCTGGTTTCGATGCGACAATGTCTGCGACCCATCCGAACAAGCCGCGCCCTGCGCAGCTTCGCGGGTCATGACAAGAAGACCATTCGATCTCCTCCCCGGCGCGGATTGTCCTCGACGACGACGACGACCACCACCACCAACATCACCCGCTACGCTTCGAGCCTGCACCGCCCCAGCTGGTGGGCTCATCGTAGCCCTCGACGATCCTCGTTAGAACATATCCTACAAAGGGGTCCCCCGAGGAGGACGGCCTGGAGGGGCTACAGCGTGTCCAGGAAGGAGCCGAGCGAGCTCGAGAAGCGCATTGCGGCCATCCCGCTCGAGCGATTCCGGAACTTCTGCATTGTCGCGCATATCGACCATGGCAAGAGCACGCTCAGTGACCGGCTGCTGGAGATTACGGGGACCATCTCGGCCAGTGACGAGAACAAACAAATTCTTGTACGATTATTTCCTTCCTTCCCCTTCTAAAGTCTCGGCAAGGCCTCTCTTCTTGATGCTGATGATCTCTGCTTGTTCTCGGCTCGCACAGGATAAACTCGACGTCGAACGCGAACGAGGTATCACGGTGAAGGCGCAGACATGCACCATGATTTACAAGTACAAGGGCGAGGACTACCTGCTCCACCTGGTCGACACGCCCGGCCACGTCGACTTCCGCGCCGAGGTGACGCGGTCCTACGCCTCGTGTGGCGGGGCCCTGCTGCTGGTGGATGCGTCGCAGGGCATCCAGGCGCAGACCGTCGCCAACTTCTACACGGCCTTCGCCCAGGAGCTTACCATGATCCCCGTCGTCAACAAGATCGACCTCCCCACGGCCGACGTCGAGAGGGCCGTCGAGCAGCTCCAGGAGACATTCGAGCTGGGCGTCGAGGGCCACGAGGGCGGCAGGCCGGTGCTGGTCAGCGCCAAGTCGGGCAAGAACGTCGAGGCTATCCTGCCGGCGGTCATTGAGCGTATTCCGGCGCCCAAGGGGGAAGACAGCAGGCCGTTGCGGCTGCTGCTTGTCGACTCGTGGTATGACACCTTCCGAGGGGTCATCCTACTGGTGCGGCTGTTTGACGGGACCATCAGGGCTGGTGACCCTATCATCTCGCTTGCTACGGGCAAGAAGTACACCGTGGGCGAGGTGGGCATCCAGTATCCCCACCCGGTACCACAGTCGGTACTGCGGGCAGGTCAGGTCGGCTACATCCTCATGAACCCCGGCATGAAGAGGATACAGGACGCCAAGATCGGGGACACGTTCACGACGCAGGGCAACGAGGACACGGTGGAGATGTATCCGGGCTTCGAGGAGCCAAAGCCCATGGTGTTTGTGGGGGCGTTCCCTACAGACCAGTCCGACTACACGAAGCTGTCGGAGAGCATCAGCCACCTCGTCCTCAACGACCGCAGCATCACCCTGCAGAAAGACCACTCGGAAGCCCTGGGCGCGGGCTGGCGCCTTGGGTTCCTGGGCAGCCTCCACTGCTCGGTCTTCCAGGACAGGCTGCGACAGGAGCATGGTGCCAGCGTCATCATCACGGAACCGTCGGTGCCCTCTCGAATCGTCTACACGGACGGCAAGGAGGAGATCATCACCAACCCGGCCGAGTTCCCGAGCGACGACAACCACAAGGCCCGCGCGGCCACCTTCTACGAGCCGTTTGTGCACGCGACCATCACGCTGCCGGAGGAGTACCTGGGGCGGGTCATCGAGCTGTGCGAGAGCAGCCGGGGCCAGCAGGTCAGCCTCGAGTTCTTCCACGCCACGCAGGTGATCCTCAAGTACGACATCCCGTCGTCGGCGCTGGTGGACGACCTCTTTGGCAGGCTGAAGGGCGCGACCAAGGGCTACGCGACGCTGGACTACGAGGACGCGGGGTGGCGGGAGAGCAAGCTGCAGAAGCTCCAGCTGCTGGTCAACAAGAAGCCGGTGGACGCCATCTGCCGGGTGGTGCACGCCAGCCAGGTGGACCGGCTGGGCAGGCACTGGGCGGCCAAGTTCAAGGAACACGTGGACCGGCAGATGTTTGAGATTGTGATCCAGGCGGCGGTGGGGCGGCGCATCATCGCGAGGGAGACGCTCAAGCCGTTCCGCAAGGACGTGCTGCAGAAGCTGCACGCGGCCGACATCACGAGGCGGAAGAAGCTGCTGGAGAAGCAGAAGGAGGGGAGGAAGAAGCTGAACGCCATCGGCAATGTGATCATCGACCAGTCGAGCTTCCAGAAATTCCTGACCAAGTAAGGTTCAGGAGGATTCAAGGAGGAGGGGGGGGGGCCAAGCAGGAGGAGGAGGAGGAGGAGGAGGTTCAGCTTGAAATATCCGGTTTTAGATGTTCGGTTTGACATGTCTGCATCTGGAGCCCCGACGCTCCATCCGACACTGTAGCGTTACAACGACGACAACAACAACAACAACAGCAACATAGAAGAGAGGGGGAGGGAGGGTTGAAGAGGGCTGAGATGGAAAACGCCGCGACGAGCAACAAGGTTTACTATCTTTCTCGCCGACATGCGCCCGTCCCCTCGTCCCTGCGAAGATCATTCAGAGCGCGATATACCAGCTCGCTATTATTCTCTCTCTCTCTCTCTCTCACACACACACACACACAAACAAGTTTGACACCGTACTCGATGCAAGCAAGCATGCATTGTCGCGGGGAGAGGGGGAAGGGGGAGGGGGGCCATGTGACGACCCAGACATGGTGTCATCTGACACTGAATCTGGGCTGCGAGTTGAGGGCACGACAATCAACACCAAACCACTCGCAGGTTATTTCTGGGGCTCAGCCCTGGGGGTGGCAAGTTTTTGTTGCGTCGTTATTCTCTCTCTCTCTCTCTCTCTCTCTGTGAGGGCTACTATGTACGAGGGGAAAAAAATCCCGTATACACACACACACATACGATCGCTAGTATGTATTTGTCTTGTCAAAAAACCTATTTACAGTACATAAAGGGCCCACCTCCACCCTACAACTTTTGCCCACCGCCTATCCGGTGTATCCACATGTTCCGACCGTTGACCCTGGATCAAGCTCGAACGCCATCCGATTTCTGGCAGGTCGAAAGACGCCATGAGCTGAAATCCTCCCCCGTGAACTGAATCGCGGCAATGTCACTCTCGGTAGGCATCGCCGATATTACGAGAAGGGCCCGGGGGAGAAAGAGGCTTGGACATGGACAAGAATGAAGAAGAAGAGAAAAAAGAGAGAGAGAGAGAGAGAACAAGACCCGCATCTTGGCACCGGCTTGCTAAGCCGTGTGGCACCCTTTTCCCCCTCGTTCTTCACGAAAAGTTGTACTGTTGGTGGAGATTTTTTCCAGTTGGGGCGGGTTGCATCTTTGAAAATCACGACGATAATGCTGCGGCGCCATTCCCAACGTTGTCTGCCGCCCGCACCACGCCGCCACATGGGAACCAGGATTGTCTTTCGAGAGGAGGCTTGGTGATCCAAGATAGTAAGTTTTTTTCTCTCTTTCTCTTTCTGTTTTCTTTCTTTCCCTGTCCCCCCCTTTCTCCCCTTCTCATTCTTTTGGTTTTTTTTTTTTTTTTTTTTTTCCGGTTGGGAGATGAGGCTTTTTTTTTTAAATTTTTTTTTTTTTTTTTTTTTTTTTTTTTTTTTTTTTTGTGTGTCTTCTGTTTTGTTTTGTGTCTTTTTTTTACTCTTCTTTTTTTTGCCTTCTTCTTTTTTTTTTCCCCCTCCCCCCCCCCGTCGCACAGACACGAGCATACTTTCTCTCTTCCTCTCTGACTAACCGACCGCAGACGTATGTGTTCATGTATGTCTACGTGCCTGACTGACTGACTGACTGACTGGCTGACTGACTGACTCTTTCAGATCAACATCGTCGCTTCTTGTTGACCCTCAGAGGAGACGGTTGGAACTGTTTAGCGAGATGACCCAGGTGGCAACCCTTGCTGCAGGTCCAAACCTACTGTGGTAGAAGGATGAATGAATGTTACATACATCAGCCATTTGCTAGAGGTCATCGACAAAACAGTGGAAACAGTGAGCAGTTGTGTATCACTTGTCGACTCTGGGCGCCCCCCCCCCCCGGGTGGTAAAAGTGATACATAGTATACGGTGGTAATGTATGTGTGAGGTGTGGCAACGGGGTGGATACTACCTGACTCTCTCACTCTTCTGACTACACACTTACTCACTGCATACTTTGTACTGTGTTATCTTCTTTGCGCTTTACCACACACGCCCTCTCTCCCCTCTCACACCTTATTTCTCTGGCGATATGTACACCTGACTAACCTACTGATCAGTCCCAAGTTCAGAACCCCTGAAACAAGGCACTGCTACTCGTTTGCTCGTACCTTGCAGGAGGCGCAGATGGGGGAGTCGTTCGTTTCGCATTCCAATGCATAACAAACCTTATTCAGACGCTAGGTCAAGGCTGGGGCTCAGCTGCGAAGCCTCCCCCCCGAGGATCACTTCGATCGTCTTGGATCATTGGCGATGGGCACATTTGGCAGGCTGAGGCGCAATCTCGGTCATTCCTGGAGAAAGAAAGAAAAAAAAGAAAAAACATAGAGAGACACAAAGAGACAAGAGAGAAAAAGACGTGAAGGCAAGAAGAAGAAGAAAAAAACCTTGACGCCATACCTTCATTGCTTACACCGCAAGAGAGGAGGGGGAAAGTAAAAAATAAAAAATAAAAAATAAAAACCAGGAAAGAAGCCTCTTCCTGACCTACGAGACGGGTTTTTTTATTATTATAATTTCTATCCTCAGGACGCGCCCTCCTGGTGGCTGACTCGACCCCTCCTGCGGTCATCGCTCAACACCAATAACATCAACACCACCACCGCCACCACACCCACCACCACCACCACCACTACCACCACTACTCTCCATCCATCAGTCATCTATCTATCCTTGATTTAATTTTTGTTTCTTATTATTTGTTCTTTTTTCTCCTTCTTTCTCTCTCTCTCTCTCTCTCTGTCCTCACCCAGAGAAAGAGACACACACCTCATGTCTCTACAACACCAACCACAACAACATCCCCCTCATCATCAACAACAGCAGCCACCAAGTTGTTGGACCTGTCGGGTCCGGCGCAAGAAATGCGACCGGACGAAACCAAGATGCAGTGCCTGCGCGGCGCTGGAGATCACCTGCCACTATAGTGAGGCGAGGCCGGAATGGATGGACGGCGGAGAGAGGCAGGAGGAGATGGCCAAGGTGATCAAGGCCGAGGTCAGGCAGGGCTCCGAGGCACGCCGCGAGAGGCAGTACATCCAGGTCTTGACCCTCCACGAGGACCGCGTTCGCATGGACGAGCCCGAGGAGAGACCCGCGCCCCAGCAGCGCCCAAGCCTGCTGTCTCTCCACAATAAGAACAACAACAACAACAACAGCGCTCATCCCTCCTCCTCGTCCGACGACCGTGACGACAAGAGCGACCTGGGCCTGCTCGACACCAATAGCAACAACAACAACAACAACAACAACAACAACCACTACGTCACGGCGATGATCGGCAGCCACACGCCAGACTCGAGCCCGCCGTCGTCCTCCACGGGCATCTCGCCCAGGCCTGTCTGTCCAGACTGCGTGGCCGACGGCTACGTGGGCCTGGCGCCCCTCCCGGCCATGCATGCCCACGAGTGCACGGTGTGGAACCTGTTGGGCCTGGACAACGACAGGGACCGCTCCATGGCGGCCGACGTGGAGACGGACTTCACCATCACGTTCCTGGACTACGTGTTCCCCTTCATCTACCCCTTCTACCAGCCGTCGATCCTGGAGGGCGGGCGGAGCTGGCTGCTGGCGATGCTCCGCGGCAACACGGCCTTCTTCCACTCGGGCATGAGCCTCAGCGCCTACTTCTTCACGGTGATCCTGCGGGGCGGGGACCGCCACCAGGTGTGCTCGCAGCAGATCTGGAACAAGCTGGTGGCGCACGTGGACACGGCGGTCAAGGCGATGCAGCAGGACATGGAGGACCTCAAGAGGGGCCAGGACGGCAGGTCGACCATCTTCCAGAAGGGCAAGACCATGGAGAGCATCATCCAGCTGCTCATCCTCGAGCACTCGATGGCCAGGACGTCGGACTGGAACGTGCACCTCTCGGCCGCCATGGCCATCTTCCAGGAGATCTTTGACGAGTACGGCACCGACGAGACCGGCAAGCCCAACATGGTGCTGGCCGTGCAGGCCCTCACCAGGCCGTCCTGGCAGAAGTTCATGGCCGAGCGTGTCGTGTGGCACTGTGACCAGGGCGCATTCCGCTTCTACACGGCCGTCCTCCTCTTCACAGACATCATCGCGAGCACCTGCCTCGAGGGCCCGCCCCGCCTCCGAAAATACCACAGCATCATGGTCAAGGAGGACGAGGGCAGCCCGCCGTGCGAGAAGCTCCGCATGGAGAACTTCTTTGGGTGCCAGGGCTGGGTGCTGACGACCATCGGCGACATCGCCCTCCTCGACGCCTGGAAGAAGGAGTCCAGGTCCCAGGGCAAGTTCCGCGCCGACGAGCTGCTCGAGCACGGCAGCCACCTCCACCAGCGCCTCCAGCAGGGGCTCGCCCGCCTCGACAGGGACAGCCTCCGCCGGCGCATCCCCAACGACATCACCGCCGTGCTCCGGTCCTATTACCGCGCCGACGGCCCGCAGATCCGCGCCGACGAGCAGGTCAACGCCACCCGCATCTGGGCCCTCGCCGCCACCGCCTACCTGGGCGTCGTCGTTACGGGCTGGGCCGCCGCCACCAAGGCCGCCGCCAGCAGTATCGCCGTCGCCATGCAGCTGCTGTACAGCATCTCGTCGCCCGCCGTGCTGCGGAGCCTGTCGTGGCCCTTCTTTGTGCTGGGCTGTCTGGCCACGCGGGAGCAGGAGCAGATGTTCACGCAGATGGCGAGCTGCATGGGGCCCTTGCTCGAGTTTGGCACCGTCGGGGAGGCCATGCGGATCATGAGGAGGGTGTGGGAGCTACGGGATATGAACGGCCTTGATATGGAAACGTGGGATATTGCTGCTTGTTCCAGGGTGTTTGGCACGCAGGTGCTCATGACTTGAGTCAAAAAAGTTTTATTTTCTCCCTCCCCCTCTCCCCCCCCCTCACTCTCTCTTCTTCTTCCTCTTCTTTGAACTCGTTTCCATGACGACGTACTATTATATGAGAAAGATGGTGCATCAGAACCTTGAAGCCATGTAGGGAAACTCCCAAATGCAGTGTTTCCCACCCTCCTCTTTTAAACCCCCCCCCCCCTTTTTTTTTTTTTTTTTTCTTTTTTTCTTTTTTTTTGTTTTTTTTTTTTT
>JACWRQ010000658.1:0-15608 GCA_014849955.1 Cryphonectria carpinicola | reverse complement strand
TCGGCCCCCCCCCCCCCCCCCCCCCGGCCTTATTTTTTTCCAACGGTTCCCTAACACTACCCCCCCTCTCTTCTCCCCCCCCGGGCATATGCAGTCCATATTGGGCATGTTGTACATTGGTCTCCACCTGCAGGCGGCCAGAAAAGGTGAACCAGTCAACAGGAAGCAGCCCTGCTCCCAGCATCCCCTCCACTCAGGCTGCGTGGTCATCGCACGCCTGGCTGCCATCGGCTGGGCAGTCTCTCTGATCATCGTCTCTGTCGGTGTCTCCAAGAACCCTGTGCCCGTCTCTTGTGTCGACCTTGTGGCCTGTATGGTCGTGACGTAAGTCTCTTGTTTTCTCTTCTCCCCCCCCCCCCCTTTGGTACTGCATTCTTTTTTGTTGTTTTTCCCTCTTTTTCCCCCACCTTCTTCTTCGCCTTCAGGGTCCCCCAGGAGACCAGAACCTACCAGATCCCCCCCGCCTATGCAGACGGGTGGAGCCCATCATCTGCATGTCTGATGTGGACCAATCTGGGGTTTTCCGATGGGGAGAGGGGGGGGGGGGGAGGCTGGGCAAGGGTCTGGGGCCGGAAGAGAAAGTCCTGGTGATTCTATATCATTTTTTTGTAATTTTTTCCAATTTTATTTTTCCAAAAAAAAAAAGGGAAAAGGTGTTTAAATAATTGAGACTGACCGGATCGTCTTGGGGATCTTTTTTTTTCCTTTCCCCTTTTCCTTTCTTTCTTTTACAGGCCTACAATAATTTTCATCCTCTGCGTCGACGAAAAGGCAGCACACCCCTTCGACCTGCCCCGTCTGACCTCTCGCCACTCCTCCTCGAGCGTCATCACCTGTCGCGTCTCTGCCATCATGGCCTCGATGAACGAGGTCGCCGTCGAGGACAGCATCTCCCGGCGGGGGTCCAACCGCTCCACCTCCTCCACCACCTCCAGGCGCGGCAACAGCAACACCCAGCACGCCGCCGCCATCGCCGCCGCCAACTCGGCCAGCGTCGGAGCGGGCGGCCTGAGCGGACCGCGTCCTCCGCCCAAGACGGTCAAGGAGGCCAGCCCGTGGGCGTTTGCTACCTTTGACAACAAGACCAAGGACCAGCTCGCCGCCTCGGTGGTCGAGGCCAGCCACACCTCTGCCGCCCGGCCGTGGGTCGGTGGACCCCGGGCCCTGCCGCTCTCGGAAAAGGCCCTCCAGACAGGCGTGCTCCCGCCGCCGGTGTGCTTTGAGCCCAAGATGCCCCACATGCCCGTGCGTGAGGGGAGCGAGGCCGCGCAGAGGGCAGCGTCGAGGGAGCCGGGCACTACTACCTGGCGGAGAGACTGGTCGACTCTGGCCGCAGAGACGGGGTACGTCAGCACGCCGAACAGCACGGCCACGACGACGCCCGCCTCCACACCCGGTATTGGGTCCTATGGGTCACTGCGGGCCGGGAACCGGTGTCTGTCGCCAGTGGTCGAGGTGGATGACCGTCGTCTCTCTGCGATCGTGGCTGGAGGAGGAGGAGGAGGAGGAGGAGGGCAGAGACCTGCCGCATCCTCGGTGGTAGCAGCTCCTACCTCACGGGCACCAACGACCTCGTACGTCTCAGCAGCTGCTGCAGCGCCAGCAAGAGCACCAGCACCAGCAACAGCAACAGCAACAGCTCCGGGCCGCCCTCGATATAGCTACGCCCCGCAGGGCCAGGCTCCGTCTGCGCACACCTGGTCGACACACACGCCCAGCCAGTACGGCGGCGGCGGCGGCGGCGGCGGCGGGTACGCACCATCATTGTCGTCATCGTCGTCATCGTCGTACGGCAGCGCAGGCCTACCGGCGCCACCGCCCCCAGCGGCCACCGAACCGAGGAGGGCGTCCTCACCAGCGCGAATACGCTTGACAAGGGCACAGGAGGCACTCAGGGTGCACGGATCCAAGACTACTGTCGCTGTGCTGAGGAGACCGCAGCGGCTGGCCGGAGAGCGGGGCTCGAGGGAGAACCAGAACCAGATGCTGCGTGCGAATGCGCCGTCGTCGAGGAGCCGGCCTGAACTGCTCAGGATGCCGGGTTCGTTTGAAGACGAGTGAAGTACAGAGAGAGAGAGAGAGAGAGAGGATGGATAATAAATAGGGAATGCGCTGGATGTATTTCATATGTACCCAAGAAGAGAAGAGGATGGTCCTCATGAGAGATGAAACGACGACAATATATACCAACAGCCATAACCCAGACTGAATGAATATCAACCGACAAATACCCCCCCCCCCTCCTCCTTGTCCACTGATGATGATGACGATCCTCCTCCTATATCAATCAAATGCAATGTTCCCTTGTTCTCGCTCTCGCTCTTTCTCTTCTCTTTCTCTTCTCTCTCTCTTCTCTCTCTGTCGCCATAACACCATGCAATGCAAATTTCACATGTCCAAAACCCAGAACCTATCCTTTAAAGCAAAACGGCGGCGTTGCCCACCCACCCACCTAACCTCTCTATCAGACCATCTCTTCTCCCTCCTCTCCCTCGGCCTTTTAGGAGAAAAAGTGGCTCGCGTCCTGCAACATGGCCACCTCAGGACACCACTCCAAGGCCTTTGCCTTTTGCTCATCCGTAAGCCACCGAAACGGCTGATGATAGCCCAAGGGCTCCTCGGCCCACACCGTCTCGACAGCAAACTGGCTCGCCACCTCGACGTCCGGCAGCCTTGGCCCGCCGCCTTCCCCCCCGTCTCGGCCCTCCCTCGCCTTGAGCTTCATGTAGAACCACTGGTCCTCGAACTTTTCCCAGCTGGGGATCTTTGCGTTCTCGCGCCTCTCGGCCTCCTCGCCCTCCTCCTCGCGCACCCTCCGCAGCGCGGCGGCGTGGGCATCCAGCGTGGCGGCGAAGTCGTTGGCGGCCGGGTCGCGCGTGATGTCCAGCAGGGCCTTTGGGTTCCGCAGGGACAGGCCGCCGTTGTAGCCGACGCCGTAGGCAGGGCTGATGGGGGCGCCGACGAGGTCCCAGTGCAGGAAGTCGGCGGCGCGGCGGGGGCTGCGGCTGCAGAGGACCGAGTCGGCCTGGAAGAGCAGGACGCGGTCGGCGGAGGCGAAGCGCTCCCACAGCCAGGGCCGGGTGAGGAACTTGGAGACGGAGGTGTGGTCGGGAAAGGTGGTGCCTTCGGGGAGGAAGAAGATGCGGATGCGCTGCTCGGCCATGAGGCGGCGGAAGGTGGGGCTCGGGGGCTCGACCCAGCTCTCGCGGAGGGTGAGGAGGACGACGGGCCAGTCGGGGCCGAGGACGTTGGCGAAGTGGAGCATGACGGGGACGAGGTTGGGGACGGCGGAGGGGTTGGACTCCATGAGGACGGCGACGGAGCCTGGGAACTCGCGGGGCGGTGGCGGCGGCGGAGGAGGAGGAGGAGGAGGCGGTGGAGGGGGTGGGGGGTGGAGGGCAGCGTGGAGGGCGTCGCTGAGGAAGAAGCTGTCGCCTGGGAGGCCGACTGGTTGTTGGTTGTGGTGACTTGTTGTTGGGGTGGGTGTGGCGGAGGGGGGAGGATGGGATGGGTCGACGAGTTCGAAGCCGGACTTGTACTTGAGAGACGACAGTGTCAGCACATGGAAGAGAGAAGGAGGGAGAGAGAGAGAGAGAGAAGGAAGGGAGAAAGGACACTCACTCGTATCCTCATCAGAGGCGTCTGTCGTATTGTCCAGACGACGACGAGAAGCACACCGGCCATGGCCAGCATCCTGACATGGCGGTTCCGCCCACCGCCCAACAGCCCTGCACCGTGAGGGCGCGAGTATTCATGTTGCGATGCCGCGATGGCCATTGATGGCTGCTGCTACTATGCTGTTGTTGTTGTTGTTTTTTTCTTCTTTTTCTTCCCTTTTTTTTTCTTCTTCTTTCTTTTTATTTTCTTGTTCGTCTTCCAGTAAACCACCAGGGTTTCTCATCTCATGACGAAAAGAGGGTTTGCAGGAGGAGGAGGAGGAGGAGGAGGAGAAGCAAGAAGAATGAAGAGGGCGACCACTTTCTCCCCCCCGCCCCCCTTCAAAACGGTCTGCATACTTTTACTTTACTTCACCCCCCGTTTGAGGGACGGTGGAGTCGCCTGAGGGGGGGGGGGGCCGTGGTGGGCTCCATATTCAAAAAAGATTTGGGATTGCGTGGCCCCACGCAAAACACCCTCCTTATGTTGTACCAAACCTAAAAGCATAGAGGACCGACCCCCTGAGCCAAGGACCTGGTGGGGGGAAGGGGGGGGGGTCGGGACCCGGCTGTGCGGCACTCTAACCACTATGGGGCACCACTAAAGGGCAGCACTTGCGGGTGGCGGGCGGTCCCCTTCAGGCGCGCGAGCTTATTTTGAGGCCCTTTTTTTAGGCCTAAAGAATAGGGTTGACTTTGGCACCGCCAAGAGTGCTTTCATAAGTAGCGTGTGGTGAATATAAACTCGTCGTTGACGTCTTTGGCCAAGTGAGAGAAGAAGAAAAAGAAAAAAAGAAAAAGAGAGAGTTGAGTTTGGTAGACGCCAGTCCGATTCTTCTCTCACAGATACAACATCGTATCGCAAGATGAGAGACACCCAAAAGTAATCTTAGACTGCCCTGATACGGGATCAAGACCCCAGTTCAGTATTGCGTGCAGGGCCCCTGAAGTAAACATGCGCAGGATGGGGGAATTCTGAAATGGTCATGGCTGGCCCAAGAAGAGCTGCTGCAACCCACCATGTAAGTTGATCATGCACAGCATATACTGTGGTTTTTCCAACTGTAGGCCTATGTACATTTCCAACTATCAAAAAGCTGACTGCCGAAGCCTGGTGGTGAGGGCGGACGGGCGGGCAGACGGGGCACCTGGTCAATGTTTATCTACATGGATGGCATCAAAAATAGCCCTCACAAACTCTTTTCTTTCTCTTCTTCTCTTCCTTGTTTCTTCCTCTCTGCTGTGGCATTTTCATCTCGTGCTACTAGAATGTTTGTAATGATTTACTGGTGATATCAAGACATCATCGACGAGTGTGACAAATCTGACTTGCCATGGATTCCGCCTCTCGATCCATCCTCGTCCTTCTGCTGCATATAATTGAGTCGTACGAGGAGTTTGGAAAGGTCGCCCAGCCCCAATGTATACATGTTCTCTTTAGCATCTACCCTCAGGAACAAAATAAAAACCCAACCTCGAGACCACCAAGATCTCAACAAGTATACTGGACCTCCAACCTCAACCCAGGCACCCCCACAAACCCCTCCGGCACAGCCCAGGAGACATTATAATAATAATGATCCTCCAGGACCGACCCCGAGGCCGTCACAGGCAGCGGCACCAGCCCCGGCGCCGACACGTTCACCCCCAGACAGGGCAGGTCCTCCAGCCCCGTCACCAGGTTTCCGGCCAGCGTCCACCCGGGCGGGATCCCGCTGACGGCAAACGTGAAGATGCCCGTCCCCTCCTGCGTGGTATTTGGGTATGACACCTCCAGCACCCCCGGCCCGGCCACGACGGCGTCAATCGTCGACGCAGACGGGTACAGGGAGAAAAACCCCACATATGGGCTCGGCGTGCGGGCCGGGTCCGACGCCCAGTGCACGATGGCCGGGACGAACTGCGCCCCGCGGTTCACCGTCTCGGCCAGCGCCTCGGCGCCCACCATGACCTCTGCCGACACCCACGACGTCGCCAACCTGCGCACCTGCGTGTCCAGCGAGTCCCGGATCGTCCTGTGGACGAGACGCGACCCTGCCCACCTGCCCGTGGCCCGCAGCGCCGCCGCCGTCTCCGCCGGGATGTGCGCCGCCACCACGTCCACGACCTGCGCCAGCGCCGCCCCCTGCGCCACGTCGTAGAGCAGGTCCGCGTCGCCCAGGAGCGGCTGCCCGCCATGCCCGCGCCCAAAGAGCCCCCACCACCAGAGCGAGAGCACTGCCGAGTGCGCCGTCATGTCGCGCGTGTAGGCCCGGTCGTACGGCCCCGCCAGGTTGCGCAGGTACGGGTTGTAGTGCGCCGCGATGTCCTGCCACAGGCGCGTGAGCAGCGTCCCCGCCCCGGTCGTCATGGCCGCGCCCCCCGGCCCGTACGCGATGTTGGCCGCCAGCGCCCACACGTCCATGCCGTAGTAGGTCGGCGCGTTGTACTCGCCGAACGTGTCGGACCCGTTGGCCCGGAACAGCTCAAGCAGCGCCGCGCCCTGCTGGTCGGCAAAGCTGATGTAGGTCGCGTTGCCGCGGCGGGCCCCGATCCAGCCCACCGTCAGGCACCGCATCAGGCTGGGGTTCGTGTACGCGAGGATGAGGTTGTCGCCTGCTGGGTAGCTGCCGTTGCGGCGTATCTCGCCCACTGCCGCCGCCTCCAGCGCGTCCTCGATACGCCTGACCAGGTCGTCACCTAGGAGGTCTGCGTAGAGCTCTACAACCTGGACGAGCTGGGTGCTGATGATTTTTATAGATGAGACGGAGGATCAGTCTAAGTCTCTGGTGGGGGGGGGGGTTTAATTTGATTTAGGGGGGATGGGGGTGAGGCAAGGGAAAACTGCTTACCCGACAAACTCCCTCCAGTTGGGATCATACGTGGTCTGATAACAATGCGCGTGTGTCAGAGAAAGAAAAAAACAATCTCTGAATAATAGAAAGAGAAACTGGATCAAACAGCGCAAAGAAGAAGACGCACGTATATCTCAGGGGGCCAGTAGGAAGAGTTATCTGTCGGCACTGGGCCGTCGAGAGTGACCTTGTACGTCCCATACCAGGCAGAGTCATATTCCGCAGTCATCTGGGCTCGGAGGCTGTTTTTTTTGGGGGGGGGAGGAGGGAGGGGGGGAAGAGGCAAGTAAGTATTTGAGGATCCATGACGACAACAACAACCACTTTCTGTCTCTTGCTTCTTTTTCTCTACTCACATGTTCTCAATCGCAGCCTTTGCATTCTCGACATCATTGCCCTGGTTGCGGTGCAACAGCCCCGCGGTATACCACGCCGTAAACCTCGTGCTCAGCTCCCCAGCGACCTCCTGGTACCGGATATACTTGTAGTAGTTGTCGAACCGCAGGTCCTGCACCTGCATTGAGTAGTCGAACAGGCTCTGTGCCTCTGCCGATAGAGTTGCCGCCGCCTTCGTCGTCGTGGTTGTGTTCGTTTCGGCCTTTACCACACTGCTGGATGCCAGGACGGCGAGCAAGGCCGCTGAGATATGGCAGGTCTGGCTGGGTATGCGCATAATGGGGGACTGCTGTAGGTGAAAAGACACACATACACACACACACACACATACAGTGAGAGAAGTGCTTGTATGAGACAAGAGGTTGGAGGGTTAATGTAGGAAAAGGGAAGGGGGACCGGGGGATGTTGTTCTCACTCAGTGAGGGCCTCACCTGAGCCAGCAGCGTCTAATCTGAGCCCGTGTGACCTTTTTGTATAAACAAGTTCCTTGGAAGATGGCGCCTTCTCCCCCTCCTCCTCCTCCTCGTCCTCCTCCTCCTCCTCATTTCTTCTCCATATCCATAATGCACGACCTAGCCCACCTGCCAACGAGCCACTACATGACAACCCGCCACCCCCCCCCCTCCTCCTTCCTCCCCGGGCTTCTCTTTTCTTCCCCGTGTCGGCCCGAGTCAAGTCGTCGTCCTACCATAGGAACAATGGGTACTACGGATCATCCCCCCTCCCCCCCCCGCCAGTGAGGGGATTTCCTCGTTGGCCAGGAAAGAAAGAAAGAGGAGGAGCTATTAAACAAAGGAAGGGGGGAAAAAAGGAAGAAGAAAAAAAAAAAGAGGATCCCTCCCCAGTCGCCGGTGCCATTCTGCGGGGCGATCTAGCTGTATATAGGATCGGTGTTGCGGAGAAGTTGGGGTTGGTCGATGCTACTATAGTATATGTACCATATTAGAACCCGGAAAATCAAGGAAACGTGGGTCCTCTGCTCGGTATGATGCAGTTGCGAGAGAGGCTGGCTGGTTAGGACTTTGGTGGCAAGACAGGAGGTTTGGACCTAGGGTTTTTCTTCCTTTTTCTTGTGATTGAAAAGACGAATTGTGGAGAGGGAGAGGGGGGGAGAGAGAGAGAGAGAGAGAGAGAGAGAGAGAGAGAGCAAGGGTAGGGGGAAGATATCCCGTCAAGACTGCTGATATATCCGGTCCAATAAGATATTGTCAAGTACGCATATATGTAAATAGATAGATGGTTACATACTTATAAAGTATATATATATATATCGTATTATTCACAACAGGTCATAATTCACGTAAATCTCATGCTTGCTAACATCAATGGATCCTGCTCAGAAAAAGAAAAGAAAAAACATCACACATGACCACACCCACTTTGCAACCCTCGTCTCCCTTTTTTTTTTTTTTCTTTTTCTTGTTGCCACGCACTCTCATGAGCCCTGGCTCATCCTCTCCAGGTGCTTCGCATCGAGAGCGGTCTTGTAATTGTCCATGACGCTGCCTGCAACGCTCCCCTCAAAGGCGTCGACCTTGGCGGTGGCGAACTTGCGCGCCGAGACGCCCTGTTCGAAGAGCATGTCAAGCTCCGCAAAGGTACGGCCGGTGGGCTCTGGGACGCGGAAATAGGTGTAGATGATGCACAGGAAGCAGATACCGCCCTAAAAGGATAGTTATGATCAGCTGAGGGCACTTGACTTTCTTTTTTTTTCTTTTTTTCTTTTCTTCTTCTCAAGAAGACAGTGATATAGAGAGAGAGAGAGAGAGAGAGAGAGAGAGAGAGAGAGAGAGATAGTCACACAAACAGACTTACCCAGAAAAAGCCCGCAAAGTTGCTCCAGTCCCATGCGCTCGGGTTCAACATGTAAGGGGTAAGAACGCTGCACACGATACCGACAATAATGTACAGAACACGGCCCAGGACGACGGTCTTGATCTGCAGGCGGCGGGACGAGACCTCGGCGACCAGGGAGTAGCACACGGTACCGACGGTGAGCTGGTAGCACAGGGCCCAGCCCAGCATGATGGAGCCGGTGGCGATGGAGGCCTGGTCCCTGTGGGCGTCGGGCACGAGGCCCAGGAAGCCGAGGACAAAGAGCATGGAGCACAGGCCGCAGAGGCCATACAGGTACAGGGAGCGGCGGCCGATGCCCAGGGTCATGAGGAACCAGGCGCCAAAGACGCCGACCATGTTCATGCCGTACTGGCCGAGGGCGAAGCCGTAGGCCGAGTTCTCGGCGAGGCCGGCCTGCTCGAGGAAGTAGGTCGAGTAGTTGGAGAAGGAGTTGCCCGAGAGGTTCTGGATGGCCCAGACCATGCACACGATCTCGGTGCGGCGCAGGTCGTGGCCCCTGAAGCAGTCGAGGTAGCTGGCGCCGCCCGTGGTGCGCTCCTCCAGCGCGGTGGTGTGGACCATCATGGCGACCGTCTCCTCGGCGTCGAAGTCGGACCCGTCGTGGCTGCTGGTCAGGCGCAGGAGCGACCTCTTGGCGTCCTCGATGCGGCCCTTGCGGACCAGCCACCAGGGCGACTCGGGGGCGAAGAAGATGCCGACGGCGAGGGGCAGGGGCCACATCCACTGCAGGGCGTAGGGGATGCGGTAGGCCCACTGGTCGTCACGCTTGAGCATGCCCATGATGACGCCGATGGCGATCTCCTGGCCGAGGCCCCAGCAGAAGTTGACGTAGGTCGTCAGGTAGCCGCGCATGGCGACGGGGCAGACCTCGGAGGCGTAGGTGATGGTGAGGGTCTGGAAGACGCCCCAGGGGATGCCGCACAGGATCTCGGCGGCGAGGAGGGTCTGGACGTTCTGGGCCGTGAAGAACAGGGCGGTCCAGCAGGCGGTGAGGCCCAGGCAGGCGATGACGGTCCACCTGTAGCCGAAGCGCTCCGAGACGAAGCCGTTGAGGAGCAGGCCGATCAGCTCACCGACGTTGGCGCCGTTGCTGAGGCCAGACTGCCAGGCGGCAGAGACCTGATACGTGCCGTCGGCGAGCTGGGTGCCGTACTTCTTGTTGAACTGGTCAAAGGCGTAGAAATTGTTGATCAGGCACACGTCGTAGCCCTCCATGACGATGCAGGTGGAGATGAGCACGCTCCAGAGGATGGCCTTGGGATACGTCCTGACGCCCTGCATCAGGGTCATCTTGTGCTCCTTGTCGGCAGCCGACTTGGCAAAGGCGAGGATCTTGTCATTCTTGACGCCATAGGTGGTGTCGGTACCAAACCCGTCCTTCTCCATGGCCTCCACGACAGGAGACGGCGCCTCGGAGACGGTCATATCGTCTACAGCCTTGGACATCTCGGCGTCTGTCTAACCTCCAATGCCCGTGCCGGCTGTTTTGTATGATGTTGTGTGTGTGTGTATGTGGATGTGTATATGTGCTGATGGAGGTTGAGGGAGGCTGGTGGCGAGAGCGGTGGCGGTGATGGCGATGGCGATGGTGATAAAGATACGCCCAAGCGGTGAGGCGTGAAAAGGACTCTCTGTTGTCTTCTTGTCGCGCGTGGAAAAAAAAAAAAAAAAAAAAAAAGGCGAGTAGCGCGAAGACGTCTCCCCTCTTTTTGCGGACCTCGGGACGGCCACTAGAGACACATGAATAAAACCATGCCCAACTCTTGTCTCTTCCGTGTCTTCAAGGCCAACACAACAAACCAAGGAAGAAAAGGAAAAAAACAAAATGAGAAGGCCTCGTGAGGACAAGGAGAAAGGGGTGCCTTTATATCTTGATCATGGGCATAATAACATGGAGGGCCCAAGGCCAAGACACGGCACGACATGGGCCAAGTCACTGCTGGTTTGCACCGCATAGCCATATCGCAGGTCCTGGTTGGTCCCTTCCCCTGAAAAGAGTTAGCGTGTTCTGGTCTGAGTGGATCGACCCTTATCGGGAGATACCAGGAGATGCCCGCACCCACCATACACTAAACCATGTACTTGCTGTTATCGCCCTCGTGCACCTGGTAGCGACCAGGTCGACCAGCCCGAGTCCTCTAGAACCTCGTAGATTCCAAGGCCCACCCAGAGAACAGAGGAAAGAGCCCACATACAGCCCACCAATTTCTCTTCTTCCCATCTGGAAAAGATAAGTAACAGTTATCTGGGGTTGGGGGGGGAAAGGGGGGGAGGCTTGATTCATTTGGATTCAGATGGACAAGCCCACCCATGTATGGAAAACGTTGTTTGTTTAGTAGCTGGCACGTGCAGCTGGAAGCTACTGATCAGCAAGCATGGCGTTAGTAACAGTGGCTGAGACAGAGTTTGGGGGGGGGGAGGGTGCGACATCCGTGAATCCGGGGTGGACAATCCGAGTATGGGGTAACGAAAGAGGGGGAGAGGGGGAGGGAGAAGGGGAGGGGGGAGAAGGGGAGGGAGGGAGGGAGGAGAGGTAGGTTACCACATACTCGTACATAATAGTATGCCACCACCACACCAGAAAGAGAGGCAGGGCCGTACCTCACATGCTACCACAGCAACCAAGGATGAGATGGAGAGGGCGTTGTGGTGGAGTTGCAGGTGGGCGCTGCTCTGGAAAAACATTAGAAACAAAAAAAAAACGTTAGCACTGATTCGCCCTGCTCACTAGTGCGGGGGAGCAAGGAAGAAAAATGGAGCCTGATTGGCTGGGCATGACGAATCCTGGGGAAAAAGAGGAAGGGGGAACCCGCGAAAACTTAGACTCACTCCTGCCCCAACTTCCCACTTTCTGCCCACCCCCTCCCTCCACTTCCCCTCATCTCACCCACACCATCAACTCCTCCGCCTCCTGTGCTGAATTGAATTTCGGCTGACCAGGCGCCACTGGCCCCAAAGAAGCTGCCCTCAGGCCCCTCTACTTTAGGTGATCATTACCTCAAAGAAAGGAGAAGGAAAGGGAAAAAAAGGAAGTGAACCCGATCTCGCGGATTTTCACCTTCTTTAATATCTTCTGTCCATCCCCGGCTCGACGATTACCAAGCCACTATCCTGACCTTTTTTCCTTTTTTCCTCTTCTTTTTCCCTTACTCTGATATCGTCGTCGTCGTACACACCCAGTACGACCTTGATTCGAGGTGGGCCCTCTTTTTTAACCCCCTCCTTTTTTGTTTGTTTTGGCTTTCTTCCCCTACTGCCCAGGAACATAATCGTCGGCAGAGAGCAACTCTCGGCTGCGTCGGCTTCACGTGCTCGTCGTCGTCAAGATAACGACACCGAAGAAGCGGGAAGAGGGAAGAAGAGGGGGGGAAAAGGCCCAGGGCAGCACCATAGAGGATCCACATCTTGCTTCTCCTGGGACATGACGAACCGTTTCCCGAGGAACTCCGCCTCGGCTCCGTCCCCCGTCGGCGCGAAGCCCTCGATCTGCGTCGGATCCCACCGCCGGAGATTCAGACCAGTTGTTGCGACCTGAAAGAGGGCCTCTTTCCTTGCCGACCCCCTCCTTCTGGATGCCGTCATCAATGTCCTCGCCCGGGCCTGAAGCACCAGTTGCACTGATTGGCTGGTAAGAGATCTCTCTACTTCTCTGCACCTGTAGTTCCCTGGACCTGCGGGTGTCACCACCACGGGGCAGGCGAGGGCTGACCGAGAGAAAAACTACCACCCCCCAACAACAGCCAGGGTTGCCGGGATCAGCATCTAAAGTGTGAGTGTCTCTGCTCTTCTCCCTTGCCCTCCCTACCCCGGATTTCCCCCGTCTTAGAAGAGAGAGAGAGAGAGGGTGGTGGTGGTGGTGGTGTGGGCGATGTCTCGGAGGAGAGGAGGAGGACTAGTTCCGGCAGCTCTTGGTTGGAGGGTCTCGCCCGTCATACCTTTGTGGCCAGGCCAGACCAGGTCCAGATCCTACCCCACAGCAACAGCACACCAATGGAGTGCGCCGTCTTTGTGTGCTGACTGACGAGGAATTTTATTGCGGTCTCTCTAGGCGACAGGGTGACGCCTGTCTGTGGACGCTGTGCGGCCAACAAAAAGGAGTGCACCCGAGGGTACAAGTTCCGCATCAAGAATGGTATGGAAAGCCTTCTAGTCCTTCGGGGGAAACGCCCATGACCGTCACACTGACCACCGCCGCCGGTAGGACCCTTTCCCAAGAGGCAGAGATGGAACCGCATATCCAGACGGTGTGAGTAAACCCCCCCCCCCTCTCTCTCTCTGTGCATGCATGACGATGACGGAGACGCAAGGCTAATCTCTCCTCTCCCAGTGAGATTTGTTGATGAGACCAGAATCGCTTCTGGTGACATGGAGGAACACCCCGCGGGTACCTTTCAAGAGGACTGGCCAGACTCATACTCGGAGAGTTCTGATACCCTTCACACGGCTGCCACCACCGTCACGACCGAGGCAGGCCCCGCCGTAGCCCTCCAGGTCCAGCCATACCCAACCCCGCCAGACTTGGCTGCTGGCGCCCTGAGACCACACTCGCCAACGGACCGCTTCATACCCCATGACGACCATGTCATCTCGTCGGCCGGAAGTCTTCCGCCTTTTCGGAACCTGGCGGTGTCTGATCCTCCTGTCCCGGCTATCCTGCCCGTGGTGCCTCCTTTCGAGGTCGAGACAGAAGACCCGGCAGTGCAGGTGATGAGGTCCAAGATCTATCGTTGTCAGGATGCCTGGCCGCTCCAAAGCCGCGAGGAGGCTATGCTCTTCCGACACTACATCCAAAATTTATCCATATGGGTAAGGTCTTGAATATGTTCCCGTCCCCCCCCCCCTCTTAGTGACTTGGGAGGTGGGAAGGCAATGGTGGTGGTGGTGGCGTTGTTGTTGTTGTTGTTGTTGTTGTTGTTGCTGCTGCTGCTGCTGCTGTGGTTGTGGTTGTGGTTGTTGGTTTGGGTCTTTCCCCTTTTGCTAATGACTTGAGGATGATGCAGCTTGACTTGTGTGATCCGTGTCAGTCCTTCGAGACCGTAGTGCCGCCGCGGGCAGGACGGTGCAGGGTCCTCCTGAATGCGATCTTTGCCCTATCTGCAAAACATCTCGCCCATACGTCCTCGTATGACCCGTACGCCTCGGACCGTTACCACCAGGCGTGCCTGAGCGTCCTCATCCCCATCCTCAACCACGAGCACCACATCATGTCCGACGAGAACCTGTTCGCGGCGACGATTATCCTGCGGGTCTGGGAGGAGATGGAGGTCAAGGCCTCGGGCGTCGACGCACACAGCTACCTGCTAGGCATCCAGGCCTTTGTCCACCACGGCACCGGCGGCGACGGGAGCCGCTACCTCATGCCGGGCTCGCTGAGCGGCGCAGCGTTCTGGGTCGGCCTGCGCCAGGAGATCTACAGCGCCGTGATGAACCAGGAGCCCGTGCGCATCAACCTGGTGCACTCGCTGGTCGACCGCACCCTTGCCGCGACCGACGACTATGGCTGGGCCAACAGGGCCGTCGTGCACTGCGCCGACGTGCTCAACTACTGCTTCAGCAACGGCTCACAGGGCAGTATGGGCCGGGCAGGCGGCGTCGAGTGGTGGAACGAGCTGGACGAATACAACAGGCAGTGGACAGGGAGTCTCCCGCCCAGCTTCACCCCCATCTTCGAACGGGAGCCCGACGTTGACAAGGGTGAGGCTTTTCCGGAGATCTGGTACCAGAGCGCCTGTCATGGTGAGTTGAGAAACCCACACAAACACGCCCCCTTCCCCCCCCCCCTCTTTCCTTCCTGGCTCGTGATGCTGACACCTTTCTGCAGCGATCGGGGTCCAGCACCACCTGCTGGCGGAGCTGTTCCTCGTGAGTTTTGACCCAAAGATCCCTCGAATGGGGGTGCAGAGGAAAGAAGCGGCAAGGCGGATGAACGTAAGCACAGTCCCTTGACCCCACACCCCCAGAGCTACCACCACACAGTGTCAGACAAGACAGCTGACGTGTTTGTGCCGCCCCCCTCCCCCTCTTGCCAGGATCGGATCAAGAGCATCGTCAGGAGGATGTGTGGCATAGGGTTGTGCAACCAATGGACGCCGCCGAGCATGTTTACGGCCTGCATGGCCATCGCGGCATGTAAGTCCTCCTATAAAAGGGAATGCGCTATCAGCTACCTTAGTTTCCCCTCTCCCCCCTCGCACTGCCAGTAGTGAACGCCCCCCCCCCTTTTTCCTCTGGTTGTGGACTAGAGACAGAAGGTGCTGACTTACACAAAACACATCGTGCAGTCGGAGATCAGTTCCAGGACCGAAGGGACCAGGAGGCCTGTCTCAACATCCTCAAGGTAACGGAGAAAGACCACGCCCGGCCCACCGAGGCTGTACAGAAACAAATGATGAAGTCATGGGAGATGGGCGATGTGGTGTCGAGCTAGTGGCGTGTATGTAACAGTACTTGGTAGGAATAATACCATGCAATGACAACACAACACAGACGAATAAGATGGGACGACGATCATGTGTGTGTGTGTGTGTGTGTGTGCGCGCGCCACGCATGGGGCTGAGTGAGGAAAGCTTGCTCGCTTGGTTTGCATGCGAACACGAGTGTACAAGGGGGAAGACAGAAAAGTTTAAAACCCCCCCCCCCCCCGAAATCCAGAAAACGCCCAGGTGACGAAACCAAGAAGCTTCAGCCTCAGGCAAGAGGGGGGACCCTGAAAGAATTTTTCCTTCTTCCCCCGCAAGAGACAGAAAAGGGAAAAAGAAGAGAAAGAAGGAAGGAAAAAAAAAAAAAAAAAAAAAAATAAAAGAAATTGTGAAATGAAAAAAAAAAGAAAAAAAAAAAAAAAAAAAAAGAAAAAAAAGAAAGAGAA
>JACWRQ010000657.1:0-15691 GCA_014849955.1 Cryphonectria carpinicola | reverse complement strand
CTCTCTCTCTCTCTCTCTCTCTCTCTCTCTCTCTCTCTCTCTCTCTCTCTCTCTCTCTCTCTCTCTGTGCGCGGGCCATCATGAGCAAACAGACAAATGGTTCGTACCTACCTCTTGGTCCGGGCCATGGTGGAAAAAGTGGCGCTTCGTTACAGCTTCCATTCCGCCTGCAAATCTCGTCAAAGTATGATAATGCAACGAGAACCCAGTTGAAATATCATGAGTCTTGAGAGAAGGTACTGTGTGTTCTTTCGCAACTGTGTAGGCACGTCGAAACAGGAAGCCGCAAGGTGCAGTGGTTCGTCCGACGCGACTGCGATATTAGGACAGGAAGACGCGTCTTTGTGATCAATACTTGGTTAGTACTTAAGTGGTGGGCTAGAGCTTTCCCAGCTACAAGACTGCCGCAGCTACCCCTGCCGAACCTTAGTACCCTGATTATGTAGGCACTAGCCAGGGCCCTAGAAGGAGCAACCACCAGGGTCTACAAAGGATACCAGGGGATTCTTCCAGGGCTAGCCTGACTAGAGAAACTTCCATTCTTCTTTGCCTTCAATTGCAACGGATAAAACCAGCGTTTATTAAGTCATCACGCATGCATGTGTACACTGATCAAACCTCGATCATCAGTGCAAACAGGAAATTGATCAAAAAAAGGGAGAACACCACTGTCATTCAGGATTAAAGAATGCAAACGAGACTGCAAATCAAAATCTATAATTGCCAGAGTATGTTGGCTAATCCCTAACTATATACACATCTTTGTACTCCAAGCAAATATGTTCTGTGAAAATCAATCCCCCTTTTAGTACATGTATAAGACGCTCAGCCAGTTCAGGATGAACTGAACCCTCTCGTCGCTCTCGGCAAGGTAACTAGCACCCCAGCTGTCACCAAGCCACATGGTCTGCGAATTGTCGCTGGTGGTCTCGATGAAGTTGGTGAGGTTGCTGGTGCCGGCGCCGTTGGGGTTGCCAGTGCTGATGAAGTTGACCCAGTAGTCAGACATGATGCTCGCGATCTGGTAGTCCTCCGAGGTCCAGGTCACATTGTCGTACTCGGCATAAGGAATGTTGTTGAAGGTGTACCACAGCTCGCTGCCGTGGTAAGCACCACTGGCAGAGTTCTCAGCAGGAGTGTGCGTCCAGTAGTAAGTGTACACCTTGCTGGTGGCACCCCCGGCTATCCAGTCCTTAACCCAGGTCCAGGTGGACACGCGGCTGAGGTCACGGAAGAAGGTGTTGAACTGGTCGCTGGCAGCCGTGGAGTTGTCGCCAGCCGGCCACAGCTTGAAGTACTCGGTCGAGAAGTTCTGCATCACCGAGGTCATCTCGGACGTGTACTCGGACACCGTCAGGTCTGTGTCAGGAGCCGCGCCGGATTCATCCTTGTTGTTGCCAGTCAGGATGGGAACATCCAGGTGCTTTCCGGTGAGCAGGGCCTCGCCGTACTTATAGGCCAGGACGTAGCCATCAATCGTCGGGCGCCAGTAAGGCGGGTCGCTGTAAGCAGCAGAGGCGGCGACAAAGACAGTTCCGTCCATGCTGGTGTCCATGTTGTTGCCAAAGGTAGCCAGAGTCTCAGCCGAGATGTTTCGCGCCTCGGCGATGGTTGACACGTTCAGGGAGTTGGCGACAAAGTCCTCGCCCTCAGAGATGGCCCAAGTGAAGTTCCTGTACGAGGTGGCCAGCCCGCCCGTCATCGCGTCCTGAGGTCCTCGGGCGCCAGACTCGGCGATGATGCCAGCAACACCAAGGCCGTCGGTGAGAGGGCTGTACATGACGTCCAGAGCGCTGGAGGATCCTGCAGACTGGCCGCCAACAACAATCTGCTCGGGGTTGCCACCAAAGTTGGCAATGTTCTCGTGCACCCACTTCAGAGCGAACTGTTGATCCATGATACCATAGTTACCCGTGGAGTTGTTCGCATCCTCAGCCTGCAGCTCAGGGTGGGCCAGGTATCCGAACGCCCCGAGGCGGTAGTTGAGAGTCACCACGATAACGCCCTTGGAAGCAAGACCAGAGCCGTCGTATGTCTTGACATCGCCGGAGCCGCCCTCGAAGCGGCCTCCAAAGATCCAAAAGTACACGGGAGTGTTCAGGGACGTGAGGTCCGAAGTGTCATTGTAGGTAGGTGTCCAGATGTTCAGGGTGAGGCAGTCCTCGCTCATGGTCTCCTTGCCAGACGAGAAGATACCGGCGTCAGAGTAAATCTGCATACATTGTGGTCCGAACTCAGTGGCGTTGAAGACGCCGTCCCAGGGCTCTGCAGCCACGGGTGCCTTCCATCGCAGGTCGCCAGTAGGAGCTTTTGCGTAAGGGATTCCCTTGTATGAGGTGACCAGAGGGGATCGGAAGTTGGAGAGTGAGCCTTGAAGCTGGCCCAGAGTAGTGTTGACGATGGGGAGAGTTGCTTCGCTGGTCTCGCGGCTAATGCTACGAGCCTCGACAGCAACTGCCGTGATGGCAACCGCAAAGATCTGCCTGATGTTCATGGTGAGAGTGAGGAGGAGGAAACAAACACCTGAAAAGAAAGAGTGTATAAGGATAATCGTATAAAGAAACAGCGAGTGGAAGGTTGTCAAGATAGAATATCGACAAGGAAGTGATTGTAACGAACTGAAGGGAAATTCTATTGATCCCAAGAGGGCTGCCGATCTTAAGTGAAGCCCTCTATCCCTTTGAAGCAGCGGTGGCAGTCTTTTATATCCAATAATCTTTTGAGCATGGGGTTCGTGAAGATCATACGTATAAGCCTTTGTGCCTGTGCCGAGCCGATTACACCCAACTCAGGGAGAAATGTGGGCAGTGCTTTCTCCATTACGCGTGAAACTCTCATGTACGTAGTCCCACATGGTTGTGGATTCCCCCTTTCGGTGCTCTGTTTTTGTGTACCCCATTGTAAAGAAACTCGACTGCGGTTGAGGATTCTCGTCATTGGGGAGGGAGAACTGACTCGGCATTAGCAAGGAGGACACTGCCACCGTTCCCCATTATACCCACCCGCCCGCGCGCCCCCTACGAAAAACCTTTTCCTAGTACTGCTCGGCGTTAAGATGTTTCGTTTTGTTTCCCTCAGGACTAGCACTGAGAGAGCGCGTCAGCAGATCTGACTTGAGGAGTATCTCTCTCTCCCCCCTCCCCCCTCTTGCTGTACTATAGTACTCTATAGCCACTGCCGTTCCGATGTAGTATACAATTGCGGAGGAAACAAGAATGAGTGATCAACTCTCACGAGCTATTTTCTGGTAGACACAGATAGTATTGCAGGGCGAATGCGGCGGAATGTTTTCTGCCTTCTTGAAACTGCATAATCATTTCATTATGGAGATCTGATGTTGAAAACTCCTAGGTTGCTATTATGCATTCCGCTACTTGTCGATGCCATCATATGCTCCTCAGTCGAGTGCCGTTCACCCGCTTTGTAAAAGCCAACCCACTCAGGCTTACGTAGCTTCCATACTGTTGACATCGGGGTCTAGCCGAGTCTCTCCGCCTCAGATTGCTATCGTAGAACATATGTACATAGTAGTATGCAGGGACCTATGGGCAGGCACGTGCCGGGGTAGCATCCATGATCCACGCATGAGTCTAGTCTTCGACGATCTAAGTGCGGCCCAGCTCTTTATATCTTGTGTCGTAAATAGTCATATATATGTATTATAAGAATACCATAAGAATACCTAGAGAAAGTGCGTTCAGTGGCGACAAAGTGCCTTTTTTTATGCTATGTGCCAAACTATGTATCATCTGCCACACTTGTGTAAACATACTACTTATATTTAGATAATCAGGTAGTGTATAAAATATAAATCCCTGCGATAGCTCGCATAATAACTCCGGCGGTCCAGATTGCCCCTGAAATAGAAGAAAGGGACCTCGACAAGAGGCACTGTTGGAATGTGTGTCTATCTCCTGTCTCCTGACAATAGTGTGCAAAAGTTGTACGATGCACCCATTTGCTGTGTCACTGCAGTACGACAAGGCGAAGGCATCGAGTGTTTTGTGGTGGTCTCCACCGTCGGCCCTTCGGGCGGCCCACCGTTTTCTCCGAGGTAGGGCGAGGCTATGATGCGTGCAGTGAGGCGTTGAGGCGTCACCCGCAGCCCCACAGGTTCATGCGGCCGTTTTTAAAAAAGGAAAAAACATGTTTCACGTAAAGCTTTGGAATGCTTAGAAAGATGGTACAGAGTACTATACATAGCACTGTCGCATACACCAAATTTCCTGAACCGCCTTGCTCGCCAAGGTTCTCGCCCGTTTGCTACAGCCAACCATTAATAGACCTCGTAAACACATGTAATTCAATGCAAGTCTTCCAGAGTGCAAACTAAGCACTGGAATAAAATTCTGCCGTTTGATCTGAGGCTGATTTTGAGGAGGGGTTTTCGGTTTGTTTGTTTTGTTCTCGGTTTTTTTTTTAAAGCCCATAATCCTATCCAAGGTGACCAAGACGCGGATGTCTCCTATTCTGTGTCAGTATAAAGGTGGATCTTTCTTCATTCAAAGTTGAAAAATCCCCTGACCCTTAATACCTAGAACATACTCGAGAGCATCCCAAGACACAGGCTGTGATCAATGGCTAGCTATTGAAAGCATAGTTGCACAGTCAGATAATGTTGCTCATCTCCAGCCCAGCATTTCAAAGGCCTGTACATAATCATCTCAGCTATACCAGGACTGGTGACGTTGACTGCCTCTTGCGCTGTGAAATTGGCTCTATGGAAGGTAAGCTTTGCCTGCTTCAGCCGACATCTTGACTTTGCCTGGCATCTGGCCTGCCCTTTGCCGTACTTGACTGGGCTGATCATAGTCAAGTAACACATATTTTCCGGTGTAAAGCCAGACTTTTGTCCTGAACTGAGGATGAATGCTGGTCCCTTGAATTTGTAATAATTTGTCCATGTGAGAATGAGAGATCCTGTCCGAGACATGTTGATTTTACAAGAGATTCATTCCATGTTAAAAGAGCTGCCTAGCTCGGCGTGCTATATATGAAATTAATTAACTCATAGGCATTTTCTCTCTCACTTTTTTTTCAAAGCGTTACACTGCATATAGTACTTAGTAAGTATGACTTACAGCAATCTCATCCTCAACCATAGCAGTCCACATTCTTGTTTTAGCCATTAAGACAGAACAAGTTGAGCTTTGATGGTCTTGATGGTCAGGGGTGCATTCGGCTCTCGGCACATCTGCCACAGCAGTGCGGTCCAGCAGATCCTGTGGGGGTTGAAGGGCCTGGAAAACGAACGCTAAACAAAGCAAAACCTTGGAACGTTGAAACGTAGTAGGCCTCAGCTTCTTGGTTGTGGTGAGGTTGTGATTGCGTCACTGCGGATAAACCATACCAGAGGCTGGGCATTTACCTCTTAGATCAAGTCGCACAACTTCCTTCTATTCCACATAGAAGACATCATTACGAAAACGAGTCGCTCAAGAGCATTGTCAGCGGGCCGTGGATTTAATTTGACCTCCATCACCACTATCCACACACATACGCGCACGCACAGCATGGCGCCGTCAGGTCTCCTAGAGGCCTTCGTAGGCGCAGTACAGGCCAGCGTCTCCGTCCTTCTGGTGATCTCTTACGGCTCGTTGGCAGCCAAACTCGGCATGCTCTCTCCAATCAACACCAAGGCCATCTCAAAAGTATGCGTCCGAATGTTCCTGCCAGCGCTGCTCATTACCAAGATTGGTGTAGAGCTGCACTCGGGCTCAGCCGATAGATATGGCATCGTCGTCCTCTGGGGTATTCTCTGCCACTTCGTGAGCTTCCTCATCGGCATCCTTGGACACTTTGTCTTCAAGATGCCTGATTGGGTCACACCGGCTCTCATGTTCAACAATACAGCGTGCGTCGGAGAGAGTTTGGAAAAGAAGACGTGACTGAGGATTCATAGCTGATGTCAAGTGTTTACTGTAGCTCATACCCATTGCTGCTCATAAGCGCGCTGCAGCAGACCGGAATCTTGAGCTCCCTGATTATTACGAGCGAGACAACAGATGCTGCAGTGGAGCGGGCCAAGTCATACTTCCTCGTCTTCTCTACTGTCTCCAGCTGCCTCACTTTTGCCGTCGGGCCACGTCTCATAGACACGGAGCACACGCCTGATGATGATGACGACGACGACTCGCAGTCAGATGCGGGAGACCAGCACCATGATGATGCAGGTGTCGACGCACCGACAGAAGAGACGGGGCTGATCAGTGGTGATCGACTGCTTGTGCCTAGTGTACAATTCCTCAACCCCTTTGGAGACCACAGGTCTTTCTTTCCCTCGACCAGAAAGCCCTCTGCTGCGACGACCGGTGCGTCCAGGCAACCCTCTGACCGCCGGGCTTCGGTGATCCCAAAAACACGATGGATCAAGCTGGGCCCACGCACCAAGTGGTGGCTCCTGTTCCTGTCCGACTTCCTCAACGCGCCCTTGCTCGGAGCCATCATTGGGGCGATCATTGGGCTCGTCCCGGCCCTTCACCGAGCATTTTTTAACGATACTGAACATGGCGGTATATTCACGGCATGGCTCACGGCCTCCTTGAAAAATATCGGCGCCCTCTTCGTGCCCTTGCCTGTTGTCATTGCTGGCACGTCACTCTACTCGGCCTACAAGGGGACGGCGGAGAAGACCCAGGGTAAATCGAGCAAGCTCCCATGGGGTACAGTCTCGTACATCATGCTCGTCCGCTTCATTCTATGGCCAGCAGCATCCATCTCCCTCGTCTACCTCCTTGCATCGAGGACAAGCATCCTCGGGTCCGATCCCATGCTATGGTTCACGATGATGTTGATGCCGTGGTGAGTGTAGTTAAGTAATTGATTTGGCACATCCCTGAGCCCAAGAGCTAACACGACGTGTTTCAGCGGACCACCGGCGATGAAACTGATCACCATGGTTCAAGTCAGCAGTGCAGATGATGAAGAAGAGGCTATCATTGCCAAGCTGCTTACGGTGAGTCAAAATGCACCGAAGAATTGCGCAACAGTATATCATAACGTAAACTGATGATTAGGATCCAGATATCGTATCTCGTCTCTCCCATCCTATCACTTACCGTGGTGGGCAGTCTCAAAGCGGCACAAGCGTCGATACAATGATTGATAGCTGTCGGCAGGCCTGGTCAATAAGACCTGATGGCCGGTACTTGAGGAGCTGGGAGGCTATGAGTGAGGTTCCTAGGTATCTAACAAGACATAGGCCAGATTGGGTTATCTTGGACAGATAAACATTCTCACCGCTTTGAACATTCTGTTGGTGGGAAATTATGCGAGTCCTGGCTATATGGACCACATCATTTCGAGCTTGCACTGGAGATGGTCACCCTTTGAGTGCTCGCATAGAAATCCATGCACTTCATTTGCCTTCTAGCATCCAACCCACATTCCACTGCTTATTTGTAACCTTAGTGCCCTAATTAGGCTCTCTCTACCTTTGCACCAAACTAATCAACTGTAATCTGGGTCGGGATAGTTGGCCCAGACTCTCTCCGCCTCCCCCCTTGCAGTCATCGTGCTGTTTCCAGGCTCTAGTTCGAGAACAACAATCTCATTCGATTGACCAGCGTTAAGGACTGTCCCAGGCAGATAAAGGGACTGTTGAGGTCCAATAATCCAGTATCTTCCCAGGCTGAAACCATTAACCCATACCATACCTTTCACCCCATCAGGAACCTTGATGAAAGTGTCAAGCTGTGCAGAATCCGTATAATTTGATCCCAACGTGAAAGTCCCAGAATAAAAGGTCGGTGTCTGCCCGAGCAGTGATGAGTTGGTCGGCGACACAATTGGAGGAATCTGGTCCAAGGGGATGGTGGTCATAGACCAGGTATCCAGGGTAGAACCGCCAACGGTCACATTGCCAACGATTCCTTTATAGGGATCGAGGAGGTGGTTGGGCAGATCCGACTCCAAGGACCAGTAATCCACACGGCCGAGATTCTCGACTAAGAGCTGCAGAGTATCTCCCGGTACGAGACGCAGGGAGACGTTCTTGGGCTGCGCGTACGTGCTGTCGATGACTCCAGTCCGGATCCCGTTGACATAGACGATGACTCTATCCCGTGGTCGATCACCTGGCGAGAGCAGTCCCTCCACAGCCTGAACGACCTGGTGTTCATAAAGAACGAAGCCATAACTCTGGCCAAGCTGCTCCATGGTCAAGGGGAATGTCTCTGTTGTCTTTGAGTATGGGACATCGAATAGCGACGATCTCGCCGAGAGTGTGATATCGGGGATAGACAGGAGAGGTACGTCGGCGGGTGGTTCAGGGATCTTGTCGGCCGTGTATTTCTGGATAGTGTCCCGCAATGTGAAGTATAGATCGGTGGTTCGACCATCCTCGCTTAGAGGCGCACCATAATCATACGACGTGGTGAAGCTTGCTGTATAATTCTTCCACAGGGCCCCATTACTCAGAGCGAAATTGGTCCCCCCGTGAAACATCTGGTGGTGGCGTGTCAGTGAGCACCTGAGAGATTGACATATTGGACCGGGGGCATAATTCACGCACATAGAGACTTATTGAGTTGTTGGCGCCGAGAACATAGTCCAGGTCCTTGTGTCGCCCATAAGAAGTTGTCAGCTAGTGGTGATAATACATCCTCGGGCTGTCGGATAGTGGATTGGAATTATATTATGGGTACGAACCTTCACAAACTGGGCTACCTCAGAAGGGTCCCCGACAGTGGTGCTGTGTGAGTTGTCGGTACCCCACGTATCAGGTGCATATGTGTAATATTCACCGTCAAGAAGAGGACCCAGCTCGCTCGGATCAGTGACATATTCGTCTCGTGCTGCGAACCCGCTCGACGGGTCTCCGTCGGTCTCGGCCAGGGCGCCAGGGACCTCTCCGCCAGCCAAGGTCCAATTTGTGCCTCCATCATTTGTGTATAATGGGACGTCGAAATTTGCCCGCAGGATATCCCGTAGTGTCTGTGTATATTCGTGGTCGGAGTCATTGTACGAGCCGAACTCGTTCTCCACCTGGACCATCAACAATGGTCCCCCTTGTGTAACTTGCAGCGGCCGCAAAATCGTACCAAGATGCTCTAGGTAGGTCTTTGAGAGGTTCAAGTAGGGCTCGTTGAAACTTCTCACAACGAGACCTGGTACTGTACTCAGCCAGGCCGGGAACCCTCCCCATTCCCGTTCGCCGCAGATGTACGGTCCTGGCCGCAGCACAACGTGAAGCCCTTCTTCCTGAGCGATCCGAAAATAGTGCGCAATATCGTTGTAGTCCTCATCGTCCTTCCACAGTCCCTGTTCAGGCTCAAGGAGGTTCCAGTATACATAGCTAAAGATCGTATTCAGACCCATGGCTCTAGCCTTGGCCAACCTGTCTTGCCAATATTGAGGGGGGATGCGTTGTGGGTCCATCTGACCTCCAATGATAACATATGGCTCTCCATGAAGTAGGAAGGAAGATGAGTTGTAAGTGAAGGCTGGGGTGGCCGCTGACGATGTCGGCGTCGCCGATGGAAGAGCCAAGGTCGGGGACATCACACCCAGAACAGCCAATGCTACCAGGAGAAGGGATATCATTGTGCCTGACAACTTGAACTCTTGACAAGCAAGGATCTCTCAATGGCTGCGTACCGGACCAAGGGCTTGTTGTAACAAAATAGGGGGAGGGGGGCAGGACAGAACATCGGATTTTCAACCTGTGACACTGAAATAGAGACCCAAGCCGGAAATTTGGAGTAGGATTAATGTCGTAGGCGCGTGTTATTTCAAGGCAAGCATTCGGGGAGCAATACACAAACTATATCAATGAAATGATCTTGAATGGGTGGAGACATTAATAGCGTTACATTTGCCCTGATATGATATGGGATTCTTCCAAGCTTTGTGGCAAGGTGCCCTCGCCGGACTGCCGGCGGTGGTCCTACGGCGTCACGTTGCATTGCTCTGCTGCAGCAATGTAACTCTAAAAGCATCCTCGTCTTCGACCGGGTTTAATTCAACCGAGTAAGGATTTTCACATATATTCAGCTATTTAAACCACTTCACTTTTGTTATATAAACTAATCGCCCGGATTAATACAATCTACAAGTAATCCTAACCTGAGTCCCGGATTAAACAATTATATATATATCGGACGTTGGTTTCTGCTTGTTAATTTACTGTGCTTGTAACTTGTTTTCTGACCTGATACGTTCTCCTTATCTGCAGACTGTCCCGAGTTTTCATTCTTCAACCATTCTGTATCATTCACACATCCTCATCAAGGCCTGTTTCTGCCCATTCCACTTCTCATCTATGACGAAGATGGCTTCAATCGGTATTGTTACTTCCAAAGACCGAGTTACTGCAACAGACAGGGCAGACGCGCAGTCTCAGAAAGCAACTGCGGATTCTATAAATAACCATAGTGGTCAAAGAGATAGCCAAATCGATTACAAATTAATTCCTCAGCTACCAAGGATGACTTGTTTGGAAAGCAGTGATATATGTTCTCTGCAGAAGATGGAGCAAGAAGCATTACGAGGCCACCACTAGTGCAGCATATTTCCGAAGCTATACGGAAGCTCTGTCCCCATGTGGACGCTGGATGCTCAGATTTGGTGAGTGTAGGAGTTTAGAAATCACCTCAGATCATTTCCAGGTCCGAGGAGCGTGCGGTCCACAGTAATTAGCAGAAAAGATCCATTCATAAAGGCGATAAAATTGTTTCTCGTTCGAGGTAAGCTTCTAGATCAAGATCAGGCAAGGACTTGATCACAAAATATTACCATAGCAAGTAGTGCTTTACTATGTGCGCGGCAACTAGCTCGAATGATTGCTCCCATGGGTGACCGACGCGAAGACATGACCCCTCTGCATTGAGTGGCTAAAACTACGAAGAAGTTTCGTCGAGGAGATGCCTATGCAGCTTTGGACTCGGGTGGAAAGCTACATCACCTGGACTAGATTGGTATGCAGACCGACGTTTCTTGAAATCCTAACTGGAGAAATGGACTGCTTCAACATGGTCTTGGGCGTCGATACAAAGCCCGGTCAGATTGGACCATAACGGAGCAATTTCTCCCAGAGGGTGGAGATGCGCCATCACGAATATCACTTGCACTCCAGCACGTTCAGACACAAGTGGACGACGGCTGGAGACAGGAAGGATGGTCATTTCAGGGCCGGCATTTTGGTGTACGTGCGAATATAACAACTTGATGTCGGATCGCAATTAAGGGTTATTATCGTCTACTTGCCGATTTATGCGCTGGAGGCTTCTGAAGAATACTAAAATACCATCCGCCACCAGGCTCGCGGCTTCAGTGCCTGTTGCTGGCGAAAATGGGTCAGCCAGGCGAAATGCACTCTAAATATGTACTCTCCAATCCTATGATGCCCTGTTGACCTCCGTGACTCTGAGAAAGAAGGTGTTGTGGGCCGAGATATGGCAGGGCCCCACCCCCGCCTTTTACTTAGTACTGTTGTATGCTTATAGGCTCAAGTTCAAGACTGACGTCAGTACTGTACTTGCAGCAGGAGCATGCTGATCTTCACGGATCGGACCAACTATCTAACGCCTGACTTCATCCAGCTGCGGAGATACACAAGTGTCACGTACAACACCGAACTCGTCCCTGCAGAATCCTGGAGACCATGCGCCTGACAGGATGGCAGCCACGACGATTCAATGTCTGCCGGCAGAGCTGCTATTCCATGTCCTCAGCTTCCTGGACAGGCCTACGCCGTCGGACCTCCGCCTCCACGACCAACCCCATGCAGACATGCTGAAGGAGTCGGACCCACGGTTATGGAACCTGAAGAATGTCTCTCTTGTCAATACGCAGTGGCGCGTCACTGTGCTGCCCCTCCTCTTCCGCAGTGCTGTATGGTACTTGGAGTGTCTCGACCTACTGCAAAGAGAGCACCTCAAGGGCTCACCTCCAGCCATTCCCCTGCTGCTCTTCATCCGGGAGAACGGTCTGATGTCCTATGTGAGGAGCCTGACACTTGTCATCGGGACCACGGATGCCCCTCCAAAACCCTCGTGGCCCTTCCCGCGAGATCGTTGCGACGAGAGTGACTTGACTTTTAACGAGGACTACAACTGGCCTTGGACATTCGTCTTTGATATTGTCAACCCCGCACGCCTGACCATCATCGCCTCCCCGCGCGTGTTGGCGTCCCTGCTGGCGAGGAGGATATTCCTGGGCAATGAGTGGGGCTTCAACCAGTCCCACCACGTCTTATCGCTATCTATAGAGGATGATGGCCCGAGGAGGATCCCAGAGATGCGACCGCAAGCAGAGGAGAAGGCACAAGAAGGTACAGGAAACGACACAGCAGGGCCGTCCCTACAACCTGCATTGTCCGTCCCTGAAGCCTCTAGAGCCCAGCCCTCCTCGACCACCACCACCCGCATCCCCTGCAAGCTCTTCACGCTCCGCCCCTGGACATGCCTGCTCCTCAACGAGGGCTCCTCGACGCCAGTCTATAAGACATACGAGTACTTTCATAAGCGCCCCCCCTCCGTGCTGGGCGCCCTGCTCGGCGCTGGGGCGTTCCCCAATAACGAGCCCCTTGTGCCTTCGACTATCCGCGCCTTCAGCTACGTCGCCATCTTCCCGCTTGCGAGCCATGTGTGCACCACCCTTGTCCGGTGGCTGCCCCGCGTCGAGCGCCTGTTCGTCCAGCTGGTGCCGCGCGGCCACCTCCTCGATGACCGGCGCGCGATGGCCCAGATCGATATGAACGACCTGTGGGCCGAGCGTAATATGGCGTACGCCGAAATCATGCCCATGCTCTTTGCTAGCTCTGTTGACGTAGCGGGCAATTGGCGATTCCTCTTGGAGTTTGAGAGCGGGGACGCTGATGACCGCGAGAGCTGGGAGATGGCGGTCGACTATGTTAGTGCGAGAGAGCACCTCGTCGAGTGGAAGGTTGAGAGGCAAGGTTTGTTTGTGAGGCAGGGTTAATATCATCGGATATTATGATATAAAAATACCTTCTTATATATGCTTACTCTCGCGACTGTCTTCATCTGCTTTATATACTAAAATAGTTTTAGAATCATATTAATAAAAGTAATATTAAATATAAACTACTAATAAAAATTGTTAAGATAAAATATAATAAGCACTGCAGTAATCCGAAGATCCCTAAATACACTAAGGAATTATGATGCACCAGGAATAGGCACCATACAGCGTGTGGTGAATTCACCAGGATATATATATGTATTAGATAGATAATTTCTCCCTTTTGAGTTTGTAAAAGGGTATCCTTCGTAATATATTTACAATGCACCACAGCACTGAGCTCCTTATCAGTTTATGCTAATAAGAGCAGTATCAAAATATAAGCTTTAATATAATGAGCACTACAGTAATCCTAAGATTCCTAAGTATTGATTGGGTTTATGCTAACAAGAGCGATATCAAAGTGTAAATCCTTGAATACAGAAATATACAAATCCTAATAAGAATGCAAATATTCACTGCCTTTAGAGCTATCCAATTATATAACAAAAGAATATTTAGATTGATAACTAAAGAGCTATATATAAGATCTATCTAATAGTAATAAATATGTAATTATATATCCAGCTTTTCAGTATAGCTTATCTTAGCTTACTTGTAATGAGCACTGCAGTAATCCTAAGATTCCTAAGTACTGATTGGGTTTATGCTAACAAGAGCGATGTCAAAGTGTAAGTCCTTGAATACGGAAATGTATAAGTCCTGATGAGAGTGCAAATGTTCACTGCCTTTGGGGCTATTCAAGTGTGTGACAAATGAATACTTAGATTGACGACTGAAGAGCTATATACTGAATCTATCTAATGGTAATGATCGTGTCCTTATATATCCAGCTCTTCAGTATGGCTCACCTTGGATCACTGTTGATCCAGGTGATCCTGGCTCATTGGATCATCTAGTGATCCAATGATCTATCCCAGTTGTAACCCTAACCCTGGGTTATGTAATCCTTGTTGGTTGTCTTGATGTTGAGTCATGACACCTGGCCTTGTTTCGTGACCTGCATGTTGGATGGGTCATAACATTACTATTGATTCAGATAATCTAGGCTTATTAGATTATCTGATAATCTAATAATCTATTCTAGTTATAATTCTAATCCTAGATTATATAATTAGTGCTTTATTAGAATATTAGATTCTTGATATCTGATTCTTATTTATCTGTGATCTGTTTATAATCTGTATATTGGATATATTATAATATTATCTCTCTCCTATTGGTTATTATCTTTAATAATCTTCTATAAATATTCTGGCAAGTTTTCTATATATTTAATTCTGCTTTCCTAATCGAGATATTGAATAGAATTAACAAATCTCGATTTCCTAAGTCTTATTAGAGGATTCTCTCTTATCAGGTTTCTTTATTTGATTTCTTCTATTATGCTGAATATATCTAGCTTAATTATTCTTATTGCGATATTCAGGGTATTAGCTTTTCGGAATTGCATAAGATCACTATTTAGCATTAAAAGCTAGAGAATAAATTATTAGCTGCTAAGAAGAAAGTTCTGCAATTATATAAATAGAAAAAGATATAGTTTGAAAAAATAATATATAATATATATTATAATATTAATAATATAGAGAAGTTAGAATATATTAAAGCTAAGAAAGCCAAAAAAGAGCGCTATTATATAATTCTTGCTATATAGAAGATTATTTCTAAGAAATTAGCTATAGTTACTATAGATTCTTCTTTTGAGGATTTCAATTAGAATTCTATAAATATAGGAAATAATATTATAGATTAGTTAGATTTTTTAGCTATAGATATTTAATCTAAGAGATTAATAGCTAGTTTATCTAATATTTCTTATCTCTGAGGTAAAAAGCTTTTCTAGAAATCTCTGATTAAATTATTATTAATATTTGCTGGTTTTTCCTAAGAGTTTTTGCTATAATTATATTCTTTTTATTTGATAAAATACTAATATCTATATTTGTATTTTCTTATATTAAGAATTTATTTTATTTTATATTAGATTTTATCTAATTCTAAAACAATATTATATATAAATTCTATATTTATTAGTGCTAGTTTAAGAAGTAAGATATAAAAGATTAGATATAATCTTTTGTAGAAAATTATAAGCTTATAATTAATTAAGGAGATTTTTTATAAGATTTGAAATAATCTAAGTTTTTTATAATATAATTTATTATTTAGTTATATTATTTTGATATTTTTATATTATAAGTAAATCTTATCTTTTTTTTATAGAATTAATCTTTTAATTTTTTTAGAGTTTATATAATATATTATGATTTTCTTTATTTTTGTAATTTTTTTCTAGAGATCTCTATATATTTTTCTTAGTTTTATAGCTTTTTTATCTATTTCTTCTGCTTATCTGCTAGATAATGCTTTATAATATGCTATAAGATTATATCTATAGAGTATATAAAATAGGAATATCTCTATAATGCTTATATCTATATTATTATATGCAAATTCTGCTAATAATAATAATTTAATCTAATTATTTTATTTCTAGTTAATATAGCTTTATAGATATTATTTGATAATTTGATTTATCTGCTCTATTTATTTATCTATTTTAGGATAGAATATTATAGATATTTATTATATTATTTTGAGTTATTTTATAAATAAGATCTAAAATTTTAATGCGAATTTCCTATCTCTATTAGAGATAATTTCTTATAATATGCTATATTTGCTTATAATTATTCTGAGAAAT
>JACWRQ010000656.1:0-15741 GCA_014849955.1 Cryphonectria carpinicola | reverse complement strand
AATTTCTATTAATTCTATATATATTATTCTACTATAAGCTATATTTAAATATCTCTAATTACTAGATCTTTTATTATACTAATATTTTTTTCCTATATTAACTTAGATATATATAATCTAAGAAATATAAATTTTCCTTTATTTTTCTAATCTATATTTATATTATCTATTATTAATCTTTATAGCAAATATAATAAAATCTATTAGTTTTATAAATTATTCTGCATATATAAGATTATTTTTAATCTTATCTTTGAATCTATTATAATATTAAGCAATAAAAGCTATATTATCTTATTGCAAATATAAGAAAGCTTTCTAGAACTCTATAGTATATTTAATTGCAGATTTAATTTACTTAAGCTTAAGAAGCTCTTATTTAGCTTTATATTATTTATTTATATTACTGAAAATATCTTTAAATACTTATTTGAGATTATCGAAATTATAAAAAATATATTTAATATTTTTATCTTATTTAAGCTTATTATATTTAAAATAGTTTCTAAAAATAGGCTTAAATCAAATAAATATATCTCCTTTAAATTTAATTCTAGCAAAAATAATCTTATTAGCCTTTTTTAGGAATTTCTTTTCTTTATAATAAAAATAGGCTTTATATTAAATTAAAAAAGCTTAGAAAATATAATATTCTCTATTATAGCATATAGAAATTTCTATCTTATAATAGAATTCTTTATTATTCAATTTCTATTCCTTAAATTCCTTAATATATTTTATAAATATTTCAATTTAATTAATAAGATTAATAATATTATTACTAATAGATCTAATTAGAATTTAGAAAGCTATTATATTTCTATATTATTCAAAAAATATATATTAAATTATTTCTAAATAAAAATTATCAAAATATAATAAATATTATAATAATTCTAAGATTTCTAAATATTAATTAGATTTATATTAATAAAAGCAATATCAAAATATAAATCTTTGAATATAGAAATATATAAATCCTAATAAAAATATAAATATTTACTATCTTTAAAGCTATTCAAATATATAATAAATGAATACTTAGATTAATAATTAAAAAGCTATATATAATAATCCACCTAATAGTAATAAATATATTCTTATATATTCAGCTTTTTAGTATAGAGATCTAGATTACTTGGATTAATATAGTGATCCTGGTGATCCAGATCACTCTAGATCAGTAGCTGATCTATACTAATCCTGTAACCCTAACCCTTGCTTATGTAATTCTATTGGTTATCTGACATTGAGTTGTGATATCTGGTCCTTTTGTTGGCGGGGCCTGTTCTGTGACCTGCATGTTGGATGGGTTATAACAAGGGCTGTAAAGCAGATCGGCCCAGACAGAATACAAATGCACATATGCTCTTGGTACTATTTAAATTCAAGTGGGTGATAGTTCAGTCAGCGAAAACTAGCATCAGCCAACATGATAGAAGTTACATCGCATCCACCACATCTTTGTCTTTCATACGATTACGTCTCTAGGTAACGAACTAACACAGATAAAGATCTTCGGGAGCATATAGTTAGCCTAACATAAGCTTGTGCGACGTCGGTGAGCCCGTCAGACAGCGTGATGAGTCAAAGTCGGCATTTTCAAAGCCCATCTTACATGCGCTATGTATTCGACAGGACTGCAGATCCACTTACAAGCTGCTCTTTTCTCTGTCTGCTATAATTGGGTTTTGGGGCGAACAGTAAGCATTCTACTTATTGACTTGTCAGCCGCGCATACCACCTTCGCGCGTTTGCCTGACATGCCTACATAATGCCTAATGCTTGGTGCCTGATCTGGTTCTCTTGGTGCCGGTCTCTCTAACCCGAGTGCCACGCACGTACGACGTTCGTGCAGCAACAGCCTCGAACTGCGGAAAAGCTGGTTAGAGTCACAACGAGCTCCCATAAGCTGGGCAGCACGAGGGCAAAGCCCCTTCCCTCCCCCCCTCCCTCTCCTTTTTCTTTTCTTTTTCTCTGAAAAAACTGCCATGACACAGAATTTTACGACGTGGGAGCGACCTCAGATTGCGTGGCATGGGAGCCGCGACTGAAATCACAACTCAAAAAATCCTGCAGCCCGCCCTCTACCTCTGGTGTCAATGAACTGGGCCTGCGATCTGGTGGCAATCAACATTTTTTTTCTTCCCCCTCTTGTGTATCCCTCGAGGTCACACCCGGCCTGCGGGCGCGAGCACGAATACACCTACACTAGGCTCAGACCGTCTCCCCAGCCCATCGGGAACCGTCGATCGCGTGGCACAGAATCGCGAGGTTTGGTGGATGTGCCACCGGCTGAAGCTTGCTTCTAGCCGCCAGACTAAATTTTTCCTTCCCTTTTCTTCTTCGGTTTTTCAAGTCGAGGAGATGCCGAGAGGAAAAAGGATTCTGTCAGATCCTCTAGATTCGCAAGGAGAATTTCCTTTCAGAGACGATTGAGTGGAGGTCAACGAGCATCGATACTGGGCAGGTTTAGCAACTTTGATCTGATTGAACTTGGGGAGCCCTTTTACAGCAAGCCGCAATACCGCCAGTTCGACGGGCCCCAAGCACACGACGCACAAACGCCACAACAATACATTGCCCAGCAAGACCACGCAGTTGCTCAGATCAGTTCAAAACGCCTATACTGCGAGTCTTGTTATCTCAGCCATCAGCTCTGGGGGGGAGGCCTGTTCCCAATGAGAGACAACTTGAGCTCTGGGAAAAAGGGCCTCAGCAGTACGGCCATGGGAATGAACTCTCTTCGTTTCTTCACGATCTTGGACAAATTCTTGTGTTACCAAAAGAATCACGACGCCACTTGAAACCGTCATCGGTGTTCCTCACCCACCTCACTACCTCGAGGGAAACCCAGGCGCCTCAATCCGCTGCGAGTATCGGAGGGGCGGCGCCAGCTGACAGGGCCTCCACGATGGATTCAATATCCACTCTCAACCGCCTCTTCTCCCTGTTCCTCCTCATCGCCCTCCTCACCTTCCCCACCGCTGCCACAGCAGACCCCAACACGGACCAAGACGGAAATTCAGGCATGAGCTCTGGGATCCCAGTGACGAAACCCAAAGGCCAGAGCGACGACAACGGCAACGGCACTACTGCTGCGAGTGCAGACTCGATCGGTCTCATCGGTGACCAGCCGATGACGGTGCAGTTGGGAGCGGGATTCATCGTGGGCTGCGTGACGGGGGTCATTATATATGCGACGGTGAGGTTGTGTTATAAGGTGTCGCGGCGGAATCTGGCGGATAGGAGAAGTCGGGCGGAAGTAGATAGAAATAGGGGTCGTGGGGAGGCAGTGCCTGCACTGGTGGAAGTCTGAGAAAAATAGTCTGAGAAAAATAGACTTGAGATTCTCTAGATACAAACCTTTTGGTCCTTTTCTGGCATCCTTAAGCCGTCGATTCTCACTCGAGTGGAGTGTGTACACCTGCGCCGCCTCGCCTTCTTCTTTCAGTTAGCCTCTTCTCACCGTCGAAAAGCGCCAGCCACGGCTTCAAACATGGCGTTCAGACTCGTCTCAGCCACTTTCCGGTACCTAACCCACACCACAGCAGCGCCCACCAAGGCCGGCAGTCCCACGGCGCCAAGGAATGTCCTCATCAGCATCTTGCCCTGGTGCTCGCTCCGAGCGATGACCTCCGAGTAGCGCTCGTTGCTAAAGGACACACGGCTGTATTTCGTCTGCCAGCCTAGGCTGGGTACGTATTTGCTCAGGCTCTCCTCGAGGAGCTTGCGCAGCCTGTAAGCAGGAGACAGGACACTGGCGCGCATCTCAGTATAGTTTTGTAGGGCGAGGTCGTTGATGCTGTGCGCGTCCGGCACGCGGTGGGCCGTGTATTCGTCCAGCGCCTTGGCCCAGTCTGCGGCGGGGAACCTGTCGAGGAAGGTGAAAAGGGTGCGGACGTCTTCCAGCCCGGCGTTCATGCCTTGGCCGTAGAAGGGCACCATGGCGTGTGCTGCGTCGCCGAGGAGCACGACGGAGGAGGAGAAGTGGTGTGGCTTGCACTTGATCGTAATAAGGGGCAGGTGTGGGTTCCCCTCGAAGGACGCGATCAGCTCCTCGGGCGGGATGAGCGCCGTGACGCCGGGGAAGTGCTGGTCGAAGAAGGACGGGACATTGGCCGGGTTGCTCTCTAGGTAGGCATACTTCTCGCCTGGGGCGAACAGCGTGCACGTGAAGGTCCCGTCCTCGCTCGGGATGGCGATGAACATGAAGTCCTTGCCGGGCCAGATGTGCAGGTGGTTGGGCGAGATTCGGAACTGGCTCATGGGGCCTACGTGTTGGTGACCCTCCTTGGCTTGGATCTGGAACTCGCACCACAGCGTGTCGATGTATCGCTGCTCATAGTCCATGCGCGTGTACTTCATCATGTGGTAGCGCACCGCAGAGTGGGCGCCGTCCGCACCGAGCATGAGGTCGAAGTCGATCTCAATCTCCTTGGGCCTGCCGTCGGATGTCGTCCCGTTCCGCCTCTCGAACCAGGCCTTGCGCCTGCGGAAGTCGGCCCCCGTGAGCTTGTGGTTGAAGAAAAACTTGACGTTGGGCATGGCCTCAAGGACGTCGAGTAGGCGTTTGTTCAGCCCGCCACGATCGACGGCGAATATTGTCTGGTGGTGGCAATCAGCAGGGAAATCCTCGACTTATCATGCCTTACTAGAGAGTACTCACTCGGCCATGGACGTCGTAGTCCTGTGACTCCTCATATAGATCCCCGTTCGCTTTCCTGCCATGAATCATGCGGCCCCTCATGGGGATTGTGGCTGCGAGGACATGATCAAGCAGCTTGCGCTCTCCCTCTGGCGTGTTTGGCTCTGCATGCTGCATAGCAGTTATGCCCCGCACTGAGAGGGCCAGGTTGATGGATTTTGTGAAATTGAGCGGAACAGTGGAAGGGTCTCTCAGATCTGTAGATCATTGGTCAGAGCCCCATTGCAAAGGACGGCCTCGTGAGATATGTCCAGGCAGAAGAGAAAGGCTCAGAAGTAATCCAGGAGCGAGACGACGTACCATTTCGCAATTCGTAAATCTCAACATCATGACCTCTTTGCGCAGCATACAGAGCGGCTAGGGACCCAACTGGGCCAGCTCCGACGACGACAACTTTTGTTGTTGAAGACATGATTGATATTGTTTGGTCGCTTTTGGAGATCTTGTTGCTCTGAGGGAGACAATAGAATTTCGCTCTTTCCTTGAATTAAAATGGGAAGGAAGTCCGATTTAGGACCTCGTGGTGGTGACGAGGCGGAAGTCCGGAAGGGCGGAACTTTGATAATTCGGAACGAGGCTTTGATCACTGGGTTAGTGACCTTGTGAGACTAGCGAACCGATTCTTTAAACAAATTTAGAAAATAAATAGATAAAAGAATTATGGTAGTATATATATATAAAAGATAGGGAGGATATTCAAGAGACTTGAATATTTCCTGGAGCATACAGACCCCGAGTTTTATTTATAAAACATGCCCCGCGGTATTAAAGACTTTTTCTGGCCAGAGGCACTTCTCTCTTCCTCTATTCCTTCCCTTGTGATGATGCTAAAGACATGGCGTTACAGCGTAAGGATTAGGCCCGCCCCTAACTCGGCTACAGCCGGTTGACCCCTTCTGAATGGGCATGAATGGCACCACTCTGCTAACGGCAGATGCAGACAGAGTCAGTGGCTTAGGTAAGACATCAGGGGTCCGGACCCCCAAAGCCATTGTCTGTCTGTCATAGTAAATCCCTGCAGGCAACTTTTGGAGGAACGCCTGCCCGCATGAACCAACGCGCTGTTCCTGATCAGAGTTGTTGGTTGGTTGACAGGACAGAATCTTGGTGATTTCAGTGACCAAGCAACCAGATCCCCCATCGCTGTGTCCTCTGGACCTCCTGGATTGATCTTTCCTCTCTTGGACCCAGATTCTTCACGCGAAGCCTTGCATCTCATACCACGCAGACAGGGCTTACAATCTCCGAACCCTCCACGACCATGGCCGAAGAACCCCCTACCAAGCGCAAGTGCCTCGGTGCTGACTGCGACAATGATGCTGGGTCTCTGCAATGCCCTACATGCTTGAAGTTGGGGATCAAGGACAGCTATTTCTGCTCACAGGATTGTTTCAAGAAGAACTGGGTCAGTCCTCTTGTCTGGCGCATGATGACTTCCTGTACCCCTCCCCCGCCTCTTGTTACTGACAGACCCTGACCTCTTTCCAGGGCAACCACAAGTCAATGCACAAGCAGGAAAACAGTATTGTCCACAACATCTTCCCACCAAAGATAGTATCTAAACCTGATCCAGAAACCGGCGACTACAACCCCTTCCCGACCTTCTCCTACACCGGTCCCCTGCGCCCCGTTTATCCGCTGTCCGAAAGACGCAAGATTCCCGACACCATTCCTCACCCAGATTATGCGAAGGACGGCATACCCAAGCTTGGGCGTTCCATAGTCAACAGGCACAAGGTCGAGCAGCTGGACAAGAAGGGACAGGATGCCATGCGCAAGGTCTGCCGGCTGGCGAGAGAGGTCCTCGATATCGCGGCTGCTGCGCTGAGGCCTGGGATAACCACGGATGAGATCGACAAGATCGTGCACGAGGAGTGTATCAAGCGTGATGTGAGTGTGGCAGGCAGGGAGAGAAGACCAGACCAGAACTGACGCGCTACTAGTCCTACCCCTCGCCTCTGAACTACAACATGTTTCCCAAGTCCGTGTGTACCTCTGTCAACGAGGTCATCTGCCACGGTATTCCTGATCGGTACGTCTTGAAGGATGGCGACATCATCAACCTGGACGTCACGTTGTACCACAAGGGCTACCACGGAGACCTGAACGAGACATATTATGTGGGCGACAAGGCCAAGGCAGACCCAGACACGGTGCGCGTGGTCGAGACGGCACGCGAGTGCCTGGAGGAGGCTATCAAGCTGGTCAAGCCAGGTACCCTCTACCGCGAGTTCGGCAACGTGATCGAGAGGCATGCCAAGGAAAAGAACTGCAGCGTCATCCGAACTTATGTCGGCCACGGCATCAACACCATCTTCCACTGCCCGCCCAATATCCCGCACTACGCCAAGAACAAGGCTGTCGGCGAGTGCAAGCCCGGTCAGACCTTCACCATCGAGCCCATGATCGCGCTCGGCAAGTACCGTGATGTGACCTGGCCGGACAACTGGACCAGCACGACCGTGGATGGAAAGAAGACGGCGCAGTTCGGTAAGATCACGTGCCCCCACATTTGTGTAGAAGAAGGTGGAAGGGTACTAATAAGTCCTCACAGAACACACCCTGCTCGTGACTGAGGATGGCGTTGAGGTCTTGACAGCCCGCCAACCAGATTCCCCTGGAGGCCCGATAGCAGCGCCCGAGCCAGCAGCGGCTGCATGAAATTGACGAGGCATTGCGGTGAAAGGGCCTTTGAATCGTCGTGGTGGTGGTGGTTCTGAGTTCATGAGGTCGGAGTTTCTCTGTTGCACAGGGTCAAGAGATTTTTCTTTCTGTGCCTAGTAGCCGTTAAACCCAGCTCAACGTAACTACGTGTTAGTATTCAGGACAAGGAGAGAGAGGGAAAAAAAAAAGGTGAACAGATTTGAGAAGTGATGTCGCGCAATGTTCAGGATGATTTGTGAAATATTTCTGTAGTTGTACCGCAGTGCCACTTGTTAGGTCCTGAACACTGAGTGGTACGCTGGCAAATGGCTGGTTGCTGGGGAGCTCGCGCCACAGCGGTCGCCAGCCACCTGGTCTCTACCCTGCGGAGCTCTACGATTGGGTACAGTGAGTCCCAGGGGTGGGGGGGCCCTGACGCCATACCATGTCCAGGTCTGCCGCTCGGCAAGGTTCCAAGGCTGTAGCGGCAAAGCGGATACAGGCTATCAAGAATGGCAGGGAACAGCAAGCACCTTTGGCCTACGTCGACGCTGGGGCGAGCGGAGGGGGAGCAGACTTGGGCTGCTGAGCCACCTTCTACAGCTCTCTTGGTACTGCTGCCACTGGTCTTCTCCCTCCTCAACCCAACGTCACCAGACAAACCTGCCACCTACACCAGTCTTTCGAGGACACGTCTTTCGAGACCTCCTGTTACCACCGCCGTACCAAGGACTCGCTATCAAGCTGTCCTGTTCCCGACCTCTGCAAGCTCACGCGCATACCCGACGCCAGAAAAAACTTCGGCGACCCCCCGGTCCCTGTGTTTACATCTGATCTCTGCCTGCACCTTGACAACTGCACGATATCATTATCGCCGTCTCGAGGGCTGAAGCTTCAAGGCGCAACCGGGCCAAGAAGGAGTAGTCGAGGATACAACTCTGAAGAGGCCAGATAGAATAGCATTGTCAAGCGACAGCAGACAACCACCAAGATGTCTGGAGAGGCGTGGCTATTCCTCTTTGCGGTGTTGATAAATGCCGTCAACTTGTTTCTTCAGGTCTTCTTCACCATCATGTACAGCGATCTGGAATGGTATGTCGTGCCCTGGTCCCCTTGCCTCACCGCCTTGAGAATAGCTTCTCCTACCCTCTTTGCGGTGCTTGTGTCGTGTCGTATCGTCATCATGGCCAGCAGCTGACCTGCATTTTCCTACCATAGCGACTACATCAACCCCATCGACCTCTGCAACCGCCTGAACACCTATATCATCCCCGAGGCTGCCGTACACGGCTTCCTGACCTTCCTGTTCCTCATCAACGGATACTGGCTGCCGCTGATCCTCAACCTCCCGCTGTTGGCGTGGAATGTCAAGAAGTACGTCATGGTGGATTCTAATCCGAGCTTACCGGTGGTAAAGGTGGGAAAAAACGGAGTTGAGTGCTGACGTGCCTGCGGTAGGATCGTTGAGAACACACACCTGCTCGACGCGACTGAGATCTTCCGGAAGCTCAACGTGCACAAGAAGGTAAGAGAGTGGGCGCCCGCACTTCAAGTTTTTTTCCCTTCCTTCAGAAACGGGACCAGGAAAAGCTGACACTCGAGGCACAGGAATCCTTCTTCAAGCTCGGCTTCCACCTGGTCATGTTCTTCTTCTACCTCTACAGCATGATCGTCGCCCTGATCAAGGACGAGGCGAACTAGATGGTCGTCTTGGAACTGCGCCAGGTCGTGCACCCTCATCGCGTTCATTCTCGCTGCGGGCGATGAAAGGTAGCTGCCTGTTCACGGGAACGCGCATGGGGCAGTCTGGGGCTTCAGGCGAAGTCTCATCCTCTAGCATTGTCCAGGCGGGAATCAACAGGCGAGAGAGTAACTCATGTCAGGCGGAAGTGGGAAAGCAATGATGATCGGGGGATGGGAGGGAGAGAAAGAGAGGGACAGAGACTGGCCGCCACACAGTGGCCGTGCTCGAGAGCTGAAATCACGTGCGAGCTGGGGAGAAGTGGTGCTCGGTATTGTGGGATGGCGCCCGCCAACGTCGCTACGATCATTCCAATGTTGTCTATGAGAGGTGGTGGGAAACGTGTCATGCCTACTTTTTCTTGCTACTTTATTTTTGGTGGGTTTGGAAAGAGGAGTCAGGGAGCCTCAAGGCGCAGGCGAGAATTTGATGGGTGGCTAGTCGTCTTTGACTTGTCATGCTACTGCAAATACCTCTACCCAATTTGTCTTTTTGATACCATCTCCGCCTAGAAATGGGAAAGAAAGTGTAGGACTCAGGAGCGTTGAATGTGGTCTCGTCAAGGAATGAGTCTTTCTGGCGCATGGCACAAATTCCTAAAGGGTGGTGGATTGCAAGGAGTCTTCCAGTGTCCTTATCTAACCTGACGCAGTAATATTGGGATAAGGATGAATGGAATGAAGGAGCAAGAGAGAAGGGGGAAGAAATCTATTATGGAGAGAGACATATGATTTGACGTTATAGATAGTTGAGGATTTCGTTCCACCCAAGTAGTTGTTTGGGAGGTTACCTTGCCCGCTGCTGGTGCTATAAGAACAGACTTAGGTAAGCAAACTATTGGCCCAACTTGCCTGCCGCTGTGCGCCTGTCACAATCCATTACTCTGCTTTCAACTTTCCAAACAAGTCAGTCAAAGACATGCCGAGCTTCTCAAACAGAACAACAACAGTGACGTCCCGGGATTTCATGCCTGTACCTTTTCTATCCATCATACTCGATACGTGAGCCTACGAAGATGGCAGACTTCGGCGCCTATCCGCCAAACATGGCGCCGCAGGACGCCCTCATCGTCCGCGAACAAGCCGGCCCTGAACACGCCGTCGTACAATATACAGGCGAAGACCTCGCGCGGCCCAAGGCCGGCCCCGTGAACCCCTTCCGCGACGACTCCAACAACTTATCCCTGCAGCAGGGCGGTTCGTCATCCCTCAAGCGCAAGAATGTCCTCACCGGCTTCGCGACCGAGACATACCTAAGCGAGCACACCTTCCGCGCAAAACACCGGGCCGTGGAGCGCGGGGGCGGGCCGCAGAGGGAAGCGATGAGCGGGAAGGAGCTCAAGGAAGAGGCGGCTGCGAACAGGCGGAGGAGGGAAGGCAAGGGGAGCGCGCTCGTTGCGGACGGCGACGGGGCGTACCAGGGGCCTTGGGCCAAGTATAAGCGGGCGGAGTATGAGGAGGTGGAGGACGAGGCGGAGCTGGGGAGCGATGAGGAGTTCGAGGTGGTATACGAGGACGAGGAGGGGGATGACGTGGTGGAGAGTGGCACGGTGTTGTCTGCGCCGGCAGAGGCTCTGGCAAGACGGAAAGAGGTCGAGGACTTGGGCGACGAGACGACAACCTTCCACGGGGAGAACGAGTTCGACTACCAGGGGAGGACATACATGCACGTCCCACAGGATCTGGACATCGACCTTCGGAAGGAGGTGGGCAGCGTCACGAATTACATACCAAAGAAGATGGTGCACACGTGGAAACATCACACCAAGGCCATCACGTCACTGCGGTTCTTCCCCTACAGTGGGCATCTACTGCTGTCTGGCTCGGCGGATACGACCATCAAGATCTGGGACGTCTACCACCAGAAGGAGCTCCTGCGGACATACTCGGGCCATTCCAAGTCGATATCAGACCTCGCCTTCAGCCAGGATGGCACGCGGTTCCTGTCGGCATCGTATGACCGACAGATGAAGCTGTGGGATACCGAGACGGGCAAATGCATCAGCAAGTTCAGCACGGGCAGCACGCCGCACTGCATCGTGTTCAACCCGACGCCGGAGCACGGCCATGAGTTCCTGGCGGGCATGCACGACAAGAAGATTGTCCAATTTGACACGCGCGGGGGCAACGAGACGGTGCAGGAGTACGACCACCACCTGGCGGCCATCAACACCATCACGTTCACAAAGGCCGGCGACCGGTTCATGACGACAAGCGACGACAAGTCGCTGCGCGCGTGGGACTACAACATCCCCGTGCCCATCAAGTACATCGCCGAGACGTACATGTTCCCGATGACGCGGAGCGCGATGCATCCCTCAGGTAAATCTGTCGCGTACCAGAGCAGCGACAACCAGATCGTGGTCTACAACGCAAACGACAAGTTCCGCCAGAACAGGAAGAAGAGCTACCGCGGCCACAACAATGCCGGCACGGCGATCGACATCGACATCAGCCCCGACGGGCAGTTCATCGCCAGTGGCGACACGGCCGGGTACCTGGTGTTCTGGGACTGGAAGACGTGCAAGATGTACCACAAGATTGATACCAAGGACCCCGTCACATGCGTCAAGTGGCACCCGCAGGAGACGTCCAAGGTGGTATCGGCTGGGTCGGACGGTGTTATTCGGTACTGGGATTAAGGGTAGCGAAGGAGGGGGTTTGAGGCATGAATCTTAGAATGGGTTCTACGGTGTCTAAATAGCATGAAGCCACCTTTACCTTTGATTTTTCTTTCCTTCTATGTTGGTTTCAACCTTGTCGTCCCACACGCAGAATCCAAGGCACGTGTGGTCAAGCCCAGGCCGTGAAACAAGAAGGCGACTAAGTGACTACTTGCAAAGGTGGTGGTTTTTTTAATTTTTTTTTTAATTTTTTTTTTTTGTTGTAATGCGACAATGACAACAGTTTCTCTCTCCCTCTCGGCCTTAGATTCCCAACCAATTTTCCTTTCAAATGCTAATGGAAGTGCGGTGATCGAGAGCCAGCCCTTCTTATCATCGATAAAGGTAGCAACAAAACCTGCGACAGAGCGTCATCTTGGCACCGGAAACCCTTGAGGAGGGTCAGAACACGGAGATGCAACCTTTAACCCCCCTCCCCCCCTCCTCTCTTCTTCCCAAATCGTTCGGTTAACCCAGCGCTCCCGAAAACTCTAGAGGCCCACACGGACTGGCCCGCAATAAGAACCAACCGCTGCGGCAAACGGCACATGTCAGATTTGGGGGGAAGGACCTCGGAAAGGAAAGAGAGAGGGGGGAAAAAAAAAATTAAAAATCAAATGGTCCAGACTTTGGTTCCAAGAATAGAACTGCTGGGAATCTTTGGGTTTTATTTCCCTCCCCTCCTCCCCAAGGTTCGCCACCCCGCAAACGAGATCTTCCCGCTGCTCTGGTGCAACCCTCCTTTCTTTCCCCAAGAGAGGGGGGGGGTGTTTGGGAAAAAAAAGGAAACAATTGTCCAAGGAGTGTCTAGATTGGGATGATTGAGCCGTTGGATTCAAAGTACTCAGACTTGGTAATTTCACACTACTGATTTAGTGCAACAGGACAGGGTGTGTGGCTTGCCGCAAGGGGAGGGGAGGGGGTGGGACGGGCGGAAGATCAGAAGGAATATTCCTCTTTTTTTCCCTTCCCTTGTTTGAGAGAGGGGGGGGGGGGGCAATGTCTTTGAAGGGTTCATCCATGGGGTTACTTCTCAGCTGTCATTTCGCCAAAAGAGCTATTCGCTGACGGAAATCGGGAAGGAGGAGAATGGCCTGCCTGGCTCCTTCTGCCTGGTTTCATTTGTCACTGGGAAGATGTGCGCAGGAAGGAGCAATCAACAGGGTCCTTCTACAGTGCTGAGAAGGGAAATTTTCAGGGCCAGCTTACACTACTGTAGAGTGCCTCATCACCATCTTTCTTCATCATCAACAAGAAGGAATCCATTGTTGGTGAATCAGTGATCCTGTGTGCAAAAGGCGACAGTGAGGCCACGGCCCTTCTGTTATTCTCCAGGATGTCCTGCTGAGCAGAACCCCCATCCCCCTTTCGCATGTCTCTTCACGTTCCACCGCATACGTCGAAGCGGTCTGGATTTTGCTATTCCGGAAGTGCTGGAAGTGCTGGAGTACTTACAGTATGACTTGGGGGGGGGGGGGGAAGGGATCGGCCTCGGCATGAGACGGCGCACTGAGGATGGGGTCCGTCTGCCGGCTCATCTCAAGGTGCCCCATCTTTTTGAGCAGGCAGGGGAATTACCACAACGGTAGTACTACTATGGTAGTGTGTACGGGTCTCGTCTCCACCAAGCCCAGCACGACAGGCAGACACGTCGATATCATACGCCAAGTACTTGTCAAGGCGGCTCCAGTTTCTTGAAGCGCCCACTCTTCTTGTCGTTCTTCCTCTAACCCTCTTCTCTCTCCTGCAGCAGGCATGCTGTCACAGGAACAATACCCAGGACGACGACCACTTAGCGACCTGTCATCCTCTGCTGCTGTCAGGATTCCAGACCACCCAACACCCTCGCCACGCCAACCCCCCCTGCTCTCTCTCTCTCTCTCTCTCTCTCTCTCTCCCCCCCCCTCAGAGAGTAATACTAATAACTTTTGGGGAGGGCATTCCTTCTTTCCGGGCCCCCAGGCGGGTCCACCCAATGAGGCCGCACCTCGTCAGTTGACATTAGCACCACAGCGCCGCTGAACCCAAACTTGTCGATGAGGGAGGGGTGGTGGTGGTGTGTGTGTGACCCTGTGGGATGCATCCCCTGGTCGTTTTGAATTTCCTCTTGCATAACGAGGATTGGACGCCCGGAATCTTTCCACTCACTGACTGACCTTGGGACTTGGGACTTGCTGCACTGGGGATCTGAGGGGCACCGAGGCAACCATTTCCCCCTTCCGACAGAGTATCATCGTCTTCCGCATTCAGCTGAAAGTAACTTATCCCTTCCTAATCACGTTTCTAAGAGCCTCATCCCGCCGAACCCTCTCGTGCCGCAGGTTGGGGGTCATCGTCTTGCGCACGCACGAACCTGAGAATAAGAAGGGACACGCGACCAGCCCCCACAAAGTCGGCTGAGTAAAAAAGCGCCTGCAGTGAATTCACACATACCAGAACAGCCCATCGCGAGAGAAGAGGGACAGGGGAAAAGAAGACCAAGGCGAGGAAAAGGGAAGAAAGAACAAAAGGAAGAAAAGAAGAAGAAAGGACCTTTACGAAAGAAAAGGTTCTTTTTTATTGAAGCGGCGCCTCATGGTCTCCCGACGAAGTACCACCTCCCGCCTCTCATCCGGGCCACAATGGAACTTGCAGCCGCCGACGACACCGCGGCCGCTGCTGCGGGCGGCAGTCATGCCCATCCGAGCAACAGCAGCAACAGCGCGACGGCAACAAGACCGGTGTCCATCATCGGGTCGGCATGCCAGGCGCTCATCTCGACCGTGCAGAAGATCTCGGCAGACGTGACCAACTTTGTACGGCGGTGCCGCTCGTCGAGGGTGGACCTCGCGCCCGTCACGCGTGAGCTGTCGGAGCTGCTGATGGTGCTGCAGCTGCTGGACGACTACGACATGCAGAATGCCCTCGCGGGCAGGGGAAGGCCTGCCATCCCCGACGAGCTGCAGACGCACCTGCGACCGGTCCTGACCAACTGCATCGGCGTCGTTCTCAGGATCGACGCCGTCCTGCGCCGCCATGCCGAGGCTGAGGGGCCCACCAGCCCGAGGTGGACGGCCGAAGGGCGGGACGAGGTGTGCGAGCTGTCCAAGTCGCTGGCCGTGCATCGTGGCCTGATGGGCCTCGTGTCGGACCTCATCGCCGTCCTGGTCTCGAGGAGGAAATCGCGGTTCAGGGACGACGGCGGCGACCAGCTGCAGATCTCACAGGTGCTGGACGAGCTGCAGGAGCTCGGGTCGTCCATCCGGATCAGCTACAGCAACGCGACGCTGGCGCGCGAGCACTTTGCCTTGCAGGTCCACCTCGGCCAGATCATCACGTACGCCGAGAAGCTCGCCAGGACAGAGGTCTGGGAGGACGCCGTCAAGACGCTCGATGCTGCGCATGAGTCGGGGCCCGACCTGACCATGAGGCATGAGGTGCGGAGCTCTGTCCCCATGCCTGCGCCGCTAAGGAGAAACCTTTCTGGCGAGCATGGCCATGACGACAATCACGAAGCGGTGGTCGTTGGAACTGTTCCCAATAGGGGTTTGGAGGATCTTCTTCCCATGGGGCCGCCGCCGTCTTCCGATGCCAACAGGCCGGCGAGTATGTTCTTCACGCCGAATAGGACCCCGGAGCCGGATGCATCGACGGACGGGAGGGCGCCTGCAACGGGCTTCTTCGTGATGGACGGGTTCCTCAACTCGGACCACGGCAACAATGCCACCATCTCGCCCACCCAGTTTGCCAGTCAGGAACAACAGCAATTCAGCAGAAGTGCCTCGTCCCGGAGGCCGCAGATGGGATTAAGCGCCAGTTCTCGAAAGACACCGTCCTACCGAAACTCTGAAGAAAATGAAGCAAGGCCCGCCGGACCCTTATTAAATGGTCCCCTTCTAAATCTCAATAATTCCGGATACCCCCCACCACCACCACCACCACAACAACAACAACAACAACAACAACAACAACAACAACAACAACAACAACAACAACAACAACAACAAC
>JACWRQ010000654.1:0-13279 GCA_014849955.1 Cryphonectria carpinicola | reverse complement strand
ACGCCCAACCCTTGTAGGTTTCCCTCCCTCCCCCCCCCCAAAGCGTGTCACCCCACGTTTCTGTCCAGACTACTAGACGTGACCCCGCGGTTTGGATACACGCAACAAGGTGCATCGTGATCGCAGAGCCCCGAGAGGATCCAGGCATGCTTCTGGTGCCCTTCAAGCCTTCTTGCCTTGGTAGTTAGTGGTGGTGGTGCGCCACAATAAACCTTTAGCGTATGCCGCCGCCCCCCCCCCCCCGTTTTTAAGAAAAAAAGGGGAGGGGAAGGGAGGATCCGCTGGGCTTTTGGATTTGACCATGTACTATTATGTTGTAACTCTGTAGAGGAGATTAGTGGAGAGGAGAGAGGATGGCTGGCTAGAGCTGGAGATCATAGAAGAAAAGGAAGAGAGAGAGAGAGAAAAAAAAAAACCTGGCATGCCTTCTTTTTTCTCTTTCTTGGAGGGATGATGATGATGCTAGAGGCGCAACCTGTTTATGAATATGCTATGGAGATGCTGTATATATAGATATGTATATATATATATATATATATATATATATGTGTGTGTGTGTGTGTGTGTGTGTATGTATATTTATCTCTAGGCTCGACGTCTTGGGGGGGACCACAATGTGGTAGGTTTGGGTGTGTTTCACTGCTTTCGAGTTCAGCAAAAGATGAGAGACTTGGGAAACCTCTCTCTCTCTATGCCTTGCCTACGTTACAGGTTTTCAAACAAGGCAGCATGACAGTGCAGTAGTATATCTTTTTGGGTGCTCGAGCACGTAGAGGAAGAGGGGATGCCTCCATCCCCTCCTGGACCCATCCCCTCCCCTCTTGGCCCTGCTCAATAAAATGGGGGCCATGTCCTTTTCCAAGCTGCTCGACATTGATTGAGCTGACGCTTGCAGCCAATTCCGGGTTCAGCTGCTCCAGGCGCGGGGGGCCAAGAAGAGCCCAGCGTGCCCAGCCCTGTGGCGTGCCAGATTGGCGGGACGGGGTTTTGCTGCTGATGAGGTCACATCGCCAGCGGGGAAAGAGCGAGCGAGAGGCGTGGATGGTTCCATTTCTTGGTGACGCAACGACGTCATCCCGCCCACAACAAGCAAAACACCAAGCTCTCTCTTTCTTTTTTTTTGCACACCTCCTCCTCTCCTATCTTCTCTGTATATGGCATAGTCTATTTTTTTTAATTATTTTTTTTAATGTTCAGCTGAGTTTTTGTTGAGTGCAACTTCCTACTATGGTATTATGGGACATAAATTATGTACGTGCGGATCAAGGCTACTTTAGTCTGCGGAAAGGTTGTCGTCGATCGATCTCGACAGATAATGTCCATTCCATGCCTTGGTACTTTTTTTTTTTTTAAAAAAAAAAAAACTTGAAATACGTACTCTATGTACAGTACTTGCTAGTTAGCTGTTGGCGTCAGTTACTGAGCTAGCTGCTAGATCCAAGGAGGACCTCGCGAGGTTGAGCTATGCAAGGTAGGGAAGGGGCAAGTAGCCTTTTCTCCTCCTCCTCCTCCTCCTCCTCCTCCTCCTCCTCTTCCTCCCTCTTCCTACTTCCTCTCATCTTAGGCCTCCTATCTGTGACACGTTGATATTTCTTCCTCTTCTTCTGTGATCCCTCTCTGGTGTGTGGCTGGTTGGTTGTATGACCCTGAACCTGGCATTCCTGACACCCTCATCTGATACCCAACTCTCCCCCCCCCCCCCCCAACCTCTCTTCTCCCCCTCCTCGCCTTGGGAGGACCAAGTCAAGCCTCAACCGTCCTCTCTCCCACATTTTCCTCCCACACGCATACACTCATACATATTCGTATACAGCCTAGCCTGCTGTCGTCGTCAACATGGATACCAAGGAGACGGTGGTCCCACCGGGACAGCACTACTCTGGCACCAACCGCATACCTAATATTAAGCAGTTTATGGAGCGGCTGGACATGGAGAAGAAGGAGCGCGACGCCAAGATCGATGAGGAGTCCAAGAAGAACAGGAAGGCTGGCGGCGGCGGCGAGGCCAAGGTACACCAAGAAGCCAGCCAGAACCGTGGCAAGAACCGGCGCACAGTCCGAGACCCCGTCACCGGCAAGGACGTCGAGATTGACGATATGGACAGCAGCGCCATGAAGGCCGCCCAGGATCCACATGTAGGTCTCCTCTTTCCTCACAGGAGAATCAGACACCCTTGCTGACCAGAGGTGGCCAGCTCTTCGTCCCCAACGCCAATCTGGGCAAGGACACGACCATCAAGACGGACCCCAGCCAGTCTGGCGAGGAGTACCGATATGCCCAGGACGTCACGGCACCGCCCGACCCTGTCGAGCCCGGCACCACGAGTGATGTGCCCATCCACGGCGAGAAGACCAACGTCTTGTTCCACCCGACGCCCTCGGTGAGCTACGAGCCCATGTACGCCTCTGTCGAGGCCCGCGCAAACGTCCTCTGCGCGGGCATCTTCGTCGCCATCGTCCTCATGGGCAAGATGTTTGGCGGCTCCCTGTGGGGCCTGTTCCCCCTCGCCGCCTGCGTGGCCTCGGGCGTGTTCCTGTGGGTCAAGGACCTCGTCCGCCAGGGCCGCGACACCGAGTGGTCCAGCGAGCAGAAGCGCGGCGAGACCGCCGTCGTGAACCTGATCCCCGAGTCTGTCGAGTGGCTCAATACTGCCGTCGGCCTGATCTGGAGCCTCATCAACCCCGACATGTTTGCTGCCGTCGCGGACACCCTGGAGGACGTCATGCAGGCCTCCGTCCCCGGCGTCATCGAGAACGTCAAGGTGAACGACATCTCCCAGGGCAGCAACCCCATCCGGATCCTCAGCCTGCGCGCCCTCCCGGACAGCCATGTCCAGGACCTGAAGGACGAGATCCGCAAGCAGCAGGCCAGGGATAAAGACCCCCAGGAGCTAGCCGCCGACGAGGAGGGCGGTGACTTCTACAACCTCGAGGCCACCGTCGCCTACCACTCTCTGCCCTCCGGCGACGACGTCTCCTCCAAGGCCAAGAACATGGGCATGCAGCTGGTCTTCTACCTCGGCATGAAGGGCCTCTTCGGCGTTCCCTTCCCCATCTGGGTCGAGCTCAACGGCCTGGTCTGCACCGCGCGCATCCGCGTCGCCCTGGCCCCCAGCCCGCCCTTCGTCAAGACGCTCTCCTTCACCCTCATGGGCCTGCCCAAGGTCCAGGCGAGCTGCATCCCGCTCGTCGAGAAGGGCGCAAACATCCTCAACCTCCCGCTCATCTCCAACTTTGTGAACTGGGCCATCGCCACGGCGGCGGGCATGTACGTGGCGCCCAAGTCGCTGACCCTCGACATCGGCAAGATGCTCCAGGGCGACGACATCACCAAGGAGACCCAGGCCCTGGGCGTCTTGTTCGTGCGGATCCACAAGGCCACCGGCCTGTCCAAGCAGGACCGCAGAGGGAGCGGCGGCGGCGGCTCTGACCCGTACATCTGCGTGGCCTTCTCCAAGTTTGGCAAACCACAGTACTGCACCCGCGTGATCCAGGACGACCTCAACCCCATCTTCTCGGAGTGCGCCGCGCTGCTGGTCACCCCCGACATCATCAAGGCGGACGAGCAGCTGTCCCTCGAGCTCTGGGACAGCGACCGGTCGTCCGCAGACGACGTGGTCGGCAAGGTGGAGCTCAGCATCCAGAAGCTGATCCAGCACCCCGGCAAGATGTTCCCGCAGATCTCCAGCCTCCGGGGCACCAAGGCAGAGAGCACCATGCCCGGCGAGCTGCACTGGGAGGTTGGCTTCTTCGGCCGGACCCAGTTCCGGAAGGCCCTGCGGACGGATGGCAAGGACCCGAACCTGCCCAGGGAGCTGCAGGACAAGAAGGAGCTGCAGACCGACGTGGGCTCGCTCGACACGGCGCAGGAGGACGCCGTCGTCCACACGCCGCCCGACCCGCTCTGGCCCAGCGGCATCGTCAGCATCGTCGTCCACCAGATCGTCAGCCTCGAGCTTGCCAACATCAAGGGCTCGCGGGGCAAGAGGAAGGGCCGCGAGTTCGAGCCTGCTCGCCCCGAGGCCGGCGAGGTCAAGGAGGAGACGGGCAAGAAGCTGCCGTCCTCGTACTGCACGATCCTCGTCAACGACGAGCTGGCGTACAAGACGCGGACAAAGGTCGTCTCGTCCAAGCCCATCTTTGAGGCCGGTACCGAGCGCTTCATCCGGGACTGGCGGTCCTGCGTCATCACCGTGACGGTTCGGGACTCGCGCAACCGCCAGCACGACCCCATCATCGGGGTCGTCCCGCTGAAGCTGTCCGACGTGCTCCTGACCAGCAGCCAGAGCACGCGCTGGTACCCCCTGGACGGCGGCATCGGCTTTGGGCGTATCCGCATCAGCCTCCTGTTCCGCTCCGTCGAGCTCAGGCTGCCGCCGCCACAGCTCGGCTTCGGCGAGATCGGCACGTTCGAGTTCACCTCGGACACCATCCAGGCCAGCGGCTACGGCGGCTCCTCGCGTACCAAGCTGAAGCTCCGCACGGGCGGCAGCTCCGCGGCGGTGAAGAGCGAGAAGTGCACCAGGGCGGGAGACGGCAGCAGCCTCGCTTGGGACCTCAGCGACACCACGACCACCCAGAACGACGACGGGACCACGAGCGCCCCGGTCACCGGGCGCGTCCGCCTCCCCGTGCGCTACCGCTACCGGTCCCCTGTCTTCTTCGAGTTCCACCCCAGCGGGAAGCGACATGCCGATGCCTTTGCGTCCGTCTGGCTGCAGGACCTCGTCGACCTGGAGGACAGGGACTTTGACATACCCATCTGGCGGTGCAACAACAGCCTGCGGCTGAGCCAGAACTACATCACGGAGGCCAACTACCGCGAGGTTCCTGACCTCAAGATCGACGAGGTCGGCCGCCTGCGCTTCCGCGGCCGGTTCAAGCCAGGTACGGACCGCGACCACCTCAAGTTTGTGAGCGACAACGACTCGCGCGAGACGATCGAGTCGTGGGAGGCCTGTTTTGCCGAGGGCGTGCGGGCGGAGCATGTCGTGGGGGAGGTCCCGCCCAGCACCCAGAAGCTGCACGACGCCAGCCTCACGCAGGGCCGGGACGTCCTGGCCCAGGCCGACGAGAAGGACAAGGAGAAGTGGCTGGCGAGGGACGGCACAGACTGGAGCGGCACGTTTGGCAAGAACCCCTCGGAGGCTGATGGCGCGGGCGAGGAGGAGGAGGAGGAGGAGGAGGAGGGCAACAGCGGCGACGACGATGATGGCGATAACGAAGACGATGAATCCTCCTCTACTAGCGGTGTCGACCTCGGCATTACAGACGCCTCCACCGACCCGACCACGGCAGGGCAGGGCAGGGGAGGCGCGGATGGGCCGCGAGAGTCAGCAGACACCGGCAACTACCCAGGAAGCCCGCTGTCGCCGTCGTCCACCAAGAGCACGGGCAGCGGCAAGTCGAGCAAGAACCCGGTCAAGAAGTACAAGGAGTATCAGGAGAAGAGCCGGGACCTGCACCGCCAGCACAGGGGACTGATGCAGTGGTACGTTCTAGGCCCCCCTCCAAAACAGTGACTTGTTCTTCTTCTTCTTCTTCTTTATTACCCGAGAGAAAGAACCCCCCCCCCCCCCGTGAGGGGACATATCATTGATGGGCTGACATGTAGTGTGCGACAGGAAACCAATGCGCAATGTTCAATTTGCAAAGGACGAGGCCAAGTATGCCGTGCGTAGAATCACCAAGGTGGGGTCGTTGAGCGGTCGAAAGCCAGACGTCGAAACGGAGGTATGAAGAGTGCTATTGATCTCTCTTTCTTCTCCCTTTGCCTTTTTTTTTCTCTTCATTTTTGTGCTCTGGGATCTCATATCGTACACGGAAAAGGTTGGGGCTGCAGGCTATGTGGCATAGGGGGTTTGTGTTGGAAAAGGAAGAAGGGGAAGGGGGAAAAGGCAAAAGAGGAATGGATCTTCTTGGAGGATAGAAAAGTACAAGGTGATTCAACTTTGTATATAAAGCATTGATAATGGAGAATGAGTTGTGTATTGCATTCCTTACTGTGCTGTATTGTATTCTGAGAATTGGGCCTACTTGTTGACTTGCCCCAGGGGAGTTGGGGGGTGGGGGGGGGGGGTGAGAAAGGGCCCTAAGGAAGGGCCCTAACATGCTACCCCAGACTGTCCTAGAATAGACGGACAGGCCCACCTATAGGGGGTGTCGTCATATACCGTAAAACTGTAATAGTACATACAGTCAGTCCATCCCTTCACCAGATTTTCCCACTGCAGCAGCAAACTGTTTGGTCAAACACACACACACGACCCAACCCTCCCCCTCCCCTCCAATCCAAAGAGAGCCATCAATCACGACCAACAAGCATAACCTCAATCAACTACTACAGCTAGTTCCGTCCCCACCGAACCCGAAGCCCACTTTTCACCGACCAGAGCGAGAGAGAGAGAGAGAGAGAGAGAGAGAGAGAGAGATCGAGACCTCACGATCCCAGACCAGAACCGCAAAGCCAGACAGACGCACACACACCAAAAAGAAAGGCTCATGCCCCCACAACAGCTCACCAAGCTCCCCCTCTCCCTGATAAGAGACACGCGCACACGAACAACCCCAGGCGGCAACGACAACAGCATCCTACCAGGGCCTGTATACCACCACAACAACAACACCACCACCACCTACAACAGCTACCCCCCCAAGAAGAAGAAGAAAGACAGCAAAAGAGTCGGCAGAGGCAGCACTAGCAGCACCAGCAGCAGCAGCACCAGCAGAAGGGATTCCAAGGCATCCTCATCCACAATCATATCAATGGGCAGGTTCTGGAGTCCCTATGCGCGACCGCCTCGGCGGTCCAAGAAGCTAGTAGTGGTCTGGGTCGGGGCTTTTGTCCTGGCCGGGCTGTTTACCTGGTGGGTTTCTACCCGGCATGGAGAGCTGGCTAGGAGCTATAGGGAGGTCTTGATGGCCAGGCCTGGGAAGGTGCCGGTGGAGGAGTGAGACGGGGAGAGAGGGAGGGGTGGAAGGATAAAGAGACAATCCGTGGCAGGACTATATGAAGGGGGGAGGGGGGGGAGGGTTGAAAACAGGGCGGTATATGGGCGGTATACCCAAGAGGTCCCGTCAACCCCCCCCCCCTCTCCCCCACCACCCCTCCCAAAATTCAGCAAGAGCTGTTGAGAAAAAAGGGTATTGTTGCGCCTTGTTTGTTGGATCTCGCTGATGCAATAGCAACAAGGACGATAATGCATTGTACACCCAAGGTAAAGGAGTCAAAGACAACACGGCATGGAGAACCATGCCTTTGTTACAAAAAAGGGAAGTCAAAGGAGCAACTCACTGCATTTTTTAAAAAAGAAATTTATTTTAATAAAGCCGTTTCAAATGGGAACAACAAATTCGATTGGGGAATCGAGGAGCAAAAGAAATATCCAAATACAAAAAGCGGCATGGGATACGCTGAATCTGCTTCCTTTTTCAAGACGGTCTTCCTTCCTTCTTTCCCCCCATCTAGACGCCGCGTTTACCTTAAACCCCTCCTTCTTCCCCAACAAAAAAATTCCCCCCCCCCCCCCCACTCAACCTAGCAGCAGCAACCTCAAGGAGATGTCAACCACCACCACTAACATGTCCAAACCCAACCACCATCATGAGCAGCAGCAGCAGCAGCAGCAGCAGCAGCAGCAGCAGCAGCAGGCCCCCCACGCCGAGCCCGAACCCCTCCTGACCAGCGGCTACCGCTGGGAGCTCTCCGACCGCGCCGCCGCCATCCGGGCGGAGGCGAACGGGCGGGCGCACAACCTGCGGGTCCGCCAGTGGACGCCACGTCCTGCTCCTCGCGGGGGTGGATACGGTAGCAGGGCTATGGAGCAGCTTTGTCGGGAGTTTGGGAGGCTTGCTGTTGAGATGGAGGAGGGGTGGGCGTGAGAGAGGAAGAGAAGTGGGGGGGTGAGGGGGTTGTTTGCCTGAGAAGTGAGTGAATAAGTAGTAGGTCAGTGATTGGGGTTTGCTTGAGCCCTGGTTTTTTCTTCTCCTTTTCGTTTTCTTTTTTCTTTTTCTTATTAAGGTGAGTAATTGGTTCAAGGGTGGGTGTGATGGAGGAAAAAAGGTTACACCTGCGTAACCTGGGTGCATATAAGTATATGACCTGTCCCTTTTCCTCTCCTCTCTCTCTCTCTCACTCACACACACACTCACACACACACACCTCTTCTCTTTTGTCACTTTCTTTCCCCGACACTTTTCAGCTGAAAGCCCCCCGATTGTGTCTTCTATAGAGAACGGTTTCCTATGAATCAGCTTATATGATATGATTATAGATTATAACTGGCAACAATCTTATTTGGCAAGGAGGTATTCTCCTTGTATCACTACGCTCCGCATATCACAGTGATTCTTTGAAAGGTAATTCATACTTGTACGGTTGTACGAGATATGCCTATTTCTTTACCTATTAATAGAAACCACGATTGAAACAATACTAGCAATCATCTCGATCAGATCCAGGTTCCTGTATCACATGCTTATTTCATACTATCTCTTGAACCCCCCCCCCCTTCTTTTCCCAATATCACGAGAGACCCTCACTTATACTCATTAAGTCTCTGCACTTATTTCTAGCCTTTGCAGACCTTTATAGTAGAATCACTCTTTTTTAGGGTTTGCATCACCCCTTCACACAATGATGTGGTGACCTGTAAGTCACTTGAGGCCTGCGGCAACCTGGGTTTTTGTACCACGCCGGCAGACAGGATTGTCGTCCTGCAGTGAACCACCATGTTTCGTTCTACTTGTGGACAAAAAGGACGTCTTGTGGGCTTTTGTGTCTCTTCAGAATTCCTTGTTTCTGGGCACTCTATGCGCCATCATCCAGACCAGTTGACGCGCAGCTCACGAAACAATATTATCTATCTAATACTGCTCGAGGTTGACTGTCAAAGATCGTCCTTCACCATCAAGATGTGCCATTACCGGTACGCAAATTTCCCAGCTCTATGTGGACCAAGTTTTATGAACCCTCTTGAGGAGAAAAGAAAGCAGATGAACATTGGGAAAATTACTTACTATTAACTGACTATAAACACAAAAAAAAAAAAACCACAAAAAAAAGCTACCCAGCGTATCCACTTTGCAAACATCCAGACAACAGGAAAAGGCATGGGCAGTGGGTGCTTCCCGGTGGATGGGAGGCACACATCGTCATAGAGAGGTGCGAAGCCCAACGCTGGGCAGGCGGCCGTTCCACATGTCCCAGGCCATCGTCGACCACTGCGCCCACGGACGACTGGAAATGGGTGGCGTCGCCGAGCAGAGGCCTCGGCCGGTTCTGTCCCGCGTGCGAGAACGACGCGCGGACCAGCAGCGAGACGCTCATCCCGGTGCGGGTGATGCTCCTCGACCTCAAGCGCAACATCCAGGAGTGGCAGGAGAGGTACGGCTTCGTGCTCACCAACAGCGACATCATGGCCATGCAGCGCGACAAGGACTGGGTCGAGGACAACTACCACAGGGCCACCCTGCAAGGGCCGTATAACACGGCCGAGTCTGGCCTGCGCGAGGACTTTGTCGGGTTCCTTGCCAAGTGGGAAAGCGCCATCGAGGAGAAGATAGATGATCGCGACAGGTGGGAGGCGGAGAACGACAGCGGCGGGCGCACCTCGCGTGCGTCCATGAGGCTCGAGGACGAGGCCGGGGGGGCTGGCCCGCAGACGGCCTTTCATCAACAGCAGCAACAGGAGGAGTACGATGCGTGGCTGCCGTGTCTTGCGCCAGAGCACGATTTCTCTCCCTCCTCCTCTGCCCCGGCCTCCTCTTCCTCGTCGGGCGGACAGAGCCATCGTCTCGCTCACATCATGGTCGGAGGCATCATGGTCGATCATAACCAACTTCGAAACGACAATGAACCAGCGGGATTGTTCGATTCTTGAGAATCTGGTCTGTGAAGGGTTTGACGTGTCTTTTGTATCCTGCACTCATTCATCTTCATATTCTCACATAATTCTATGCGTAGCCTATGGAACGCCATTATACATTAATCACAAGTTGCTATGCATCTCATTATCCATCTCTACTTGTAATGAGCACTGCAGTAATCCTGAGATTCCCAAGTACTGATTGGATTTATGCTAACAAGAGCGATATCAAAGTGTAAGTCCTTAAATACGGAAACATACAAATCCTGATGAAAGTGCAAGTATTCACTGCCTTTAGGGCTATTCAAGTATATAACAAATAAATACTTAGATTGATAACTGAAGAGCTATATATGATAATCTATCTAATAGTAATGAATATATTCTTATATATTCAGCTCTTTAGTATGGATTGCAGGAGTTGGAGGTTGACTGTTATGGTTTATAGCCTAAACTACAAAGACTGATCATCGACTGCTGCGGTCCACAGCTTAGATTACAAGGACTGATTATCGATTGCTGTAATCCTCTCCTAATTGGCTGTGGCCTGTAACTCTAACCCTTGGTTATATAATTCCATGGGTTGCCTGATATTGGGTTGTAGCACCTGGTCTCTTGTTAGTAGGGCTTTTCCTGTGATCTGCATATTAGATAAGTTATAATATTATCTCTCTCCTATTAGTTGTTATCCCTAATGATTTTTCGTAAATATCCTAGCAAGCTATCTATATTGTAGTTATGCTTTTTTAATTTGGAAAATGAATAGAATCGATAAATCTTGTTATAAAAAGATAGAATAATTTATCTCTCTTTAGCTTATTGCCTTTTCTTATTGTATTGAAATGCTAATATATTCTTTTTGTAAAAGCTGCAAGATTTGCTATTTTGCTTCTAAGGAGAACTTATTATATTATATAGAGTATATTTAGCATAAGCATGGAAACTGTGATATATATAGTTTATTATCTTTATAAGTAGAAAAGATTATAGCATAATATTCTGCTACTAAGGCTGCTCTTGATAATATGGAAAAGGAGTTGGAATATGCTATAGCTAAGGTGCATTAATTGAGAAAATAGTATAAGCTATAGGCTGAGAAAATAGCATATATAATGCATTATAGATTGGATATAATTAAGGAGCTTGATTATATGGAGGCGGAGAAGTTAGCGAAGAAATAGTAGACCTATATTCCTATTGGTTCTCTTCCTAAGGGGTTTTCTATTCTGGTTTCAGAGAAGTTTTCCTAGACTCCTAGTAGCATATTAGACTATTCTTTTCTTAGTAATATGGATATTATTGCTGGAGGTGTGAATACTAGTGTTAATTCTTCTGCTGATATTCAGAATAGTTGTTTAGCAAGTTCTTCCTAGTTATTTGTTTCCTAATATTCCTTAATTGAGTTATTGCTAATATTAGTTAGTTTTTCTTATAAGTTCTTGCTATAATCATAGTTTTTCCATTTTATAAGATACTAATATTCTCTTCTTTATTTTTATATATTTAGTATTTATTCTACTTTATATTATCACTTATCTAATTCCAGATTAATATTATATGTGAGTTTTATATCTGCTAATACTAGTTTGAGAAGTAAGATATAGAAGATTAGATATAATCTTTTATAGGGAATTGCAAATTTGTAGTTAACTAGGGAGATTTTTCGTAAAATTTGAAATGGTTTAAATTTCTTGTGATCCAATTTATCACTTAGTTATATTATTTTGATATTTTTATATTGCAAATAGATTTTATCTCCTTCTTATAGGATTAGTCTTTTAATCCTTTTAGAGTTTATATAATATATTATAGTATTTCTTGCTTCTGTAATCTTTTTCTAGAGATCTCTATGGATTTCTCTTAATCTCATAGCTTTTCTATTTGCTTTTTTAGCTTATCTGCTAGGTATTATTTCATAGTATGCTATAAGGTTATATCTATAGAATGCATAGAATAGGGATATTTCTATAGTGCTTATATCTGCGCTATTATATGCGAATTCTGCTAGTAATAGCAATTCAATCCAATTATTCTATTTCTAGTTAATATAGCTTTATAGATATTACTTAATAATCTGGTTTATTTATTCTATTTGCCTATCTATTTTGGGGTAGAATATTATAAATATTTGTTATATTGCTCTGAATTATTTTATAAGTAAAATTCAGAATTTAGATGCAAATTTCCTATCTCTATTAGAGATAATTTCTTATAATATGCTATGCTTACTTATAATTATCCTAAGGAATATATATATAAGATCTTCTAATATATTGCTTTCCTTATAGAGAATAAAATATATATATTTACTTAGTTTGCAAACTATTACTAAAATGCTATTATATTATACTTTAGTTAAAAGTTCTCATAAGAGAGATAGCTTAATAATAAAATCTAAGCTAATAGATTGCTATATAATGCTAGATATTAGTAGAGATTGCAGTAGTTTGTAGGGTTTATATTGATTTGCTTTATTTTTGTTGCAATTATTGCATTCTTTGATAATTTTAGTAATCTGCCTTTTAAATTCTAGGGGATTCTAATATCTCCTGATTCATTTGTATATTGCCCTAATTCCTTGATATCTATAGGCTAGTGCACTATATGTTTCTTTGATATATTTATCCTATTTCGCGGGCATTATCTATTCTGGTGCTTTGCCTTAGTGTTTAACTCTGAGGGTAATATCTAGTTTTCTATATATATTGATAAGGTTTTCATCTCTGCTAATTGCGAAGATATTCTAAATTTCTTCTTCGATTTTGTTCTGGTGGTTTACTCTTCTGCTAAAAGCATCTGCTCTAGCATTTTCCTTGCTTTAGATATAGGTAATCTTGAAATCAAACTGAGATAGATACTCTGCTTATCTTATTTGCTATTAGTTAAGGTTTTTCATTATTGTGAATATAGTGAGATTCTTATAGTCTGAAAATATCTTGATTATATATTTAGCACTTATAAGGTAGTATTCTTATTCCTTGAATAATTCTACTATAGCTATAAATTCTTTATTTAATATTCTATATTATAACTCTAATCTATTAAGCTTCTTTGAGAAATTAGCAACTATTTATAATTATCTTTATTTATTATGCTAATTGAATTCTGCACTAAGTATATAGTCTAATAAATCTATATAAAGCTTATATTCCTTATTGAGATTTGATTCTTCTAATATTAGATTTTTAGTAATTAATTCCTTGATAATATTAAAGGCTTAATTTTCTTCTTTTTGCTATATAAATAGTATTTCCTTCTTAGTAAGATTAGTAAATAGTTATGCAATATTGCTATATTTGCTGATAAACTATCTATAGAAGTTAATATATCTGAGAAATGCTCTAATATTCCTAATATTCTTTAGTTTAAGCTAATCTCTAATTGCTTAAATCTTATCTTTTTGCATTCTAATA